>OX352761.1:42037756-42302652 GCA_947095585.1 Nephrocerus scutellatus
AACAAACAAACAAACAAACAAACAAACAAACAAACAAACAAACAAACAAACAAACAAACAAACAAACAAACAAACAAACAAACAAACAAACAAACAAACAAACAAACAAACAAACAAACAAACAAACAAACAAACAAACAAACAAACAAACAAACAAACAAACAAACAAACAAACAAACAAACAAACAAACAAACAAACAAACAAACAAACAAACAAACAAACAAACAAACAAACAAACAAACAAACAAACAAACAAACAAACAAACAAACAAACAAACAAACAAACAAACAAACAAACAAACAAACAAACAAACAAACAAACAAACAAACAAACAAACAAACAAACAAACAAACAAACAAACAAACAAACAAACAAACAAACAAACAAACAAACAAAAACAAACAAAAACAAACAAAAACAAACAAAAACAAACAAAAACAAACAAAAACAAACAAAAACAAACAAAAACAAACAAAAACAAACAAAAACAAACAAAAACAAACAAAAACAAACAAAAACAAACAAAAACAAACAAAAACAAACAAAAACAAACAAAAACAAACAAAAACAAACAAAAACAAACAAAAACAAACAAAAACAAACAAAAACAAACAAAAACAAACAAAAACAAACAAAAACAAACAAAAACAAACAAAAACAAACAAAAACAAACAAAAACAAACAAAAACAAACAAAAACAAACAAAAACAAACAAAAACAAACAAACAGACTGACTGACTGACTGACTGACTGACTGACTGACTGACTGACTGACTGACTGACTGACTGACAGACAGACAGACTGACAGACTGACAGACAGACAGACAGACAGACAAACAAACAGACAGACAGACAGACAAACAGACAAACAGACAAACAGACAAACAGACAAACAAACAAACAAACAAACAAACAAACAAACAAACAAACAAAAAAAAATTATACTGGTATTTACTGGTTGTTATCCCATTTTACTATCTACTTTTATATACTTGTTATTTGGTCAGTTATATGAAAGAATTCACTAGTAGGTTCTTGTACTTGCTGGATTGTTCAACTGGAACACTGTGTGGCAGTGATTTTAGTGATCGATTGTTATTGTCTGGATCTGTACCAGAGTACAAGTATACCAAGTAACTAGTGCAGTCTTATTTGCGAATATAAGTGTAATTAGTGTAAATCAAAAGTGTGTGAATTTGGGAACTCTTGCTTTTTGAAATAAAAGCTGAACTTTTGGAATAAAAGAACTTATGTTGTGTTTTTAATTGCAAAATCCATTACGAACCTCATGTGAGCCTAAATTTAACAATACTTTCGGTTATTAGAGAATTTACATGAAACATTGTAATTGTTATTGGTTGTTTGTTTATTTTGTTTGTTTTTTTGTTCTTTTAACTTCTCCTTTTGTTGGGGTCAAATCTTGCAATCTATTTTTTAACTATTTCTACCGAACTAGATTAGAAGCAGGTAATTTTGAGAAGTAAAAACTATCTTTCTCCCGTTATATCGTAATGAGAGAAAAAAATGGCGAAAGAAACAGTAGTTTATGTTGAATGCAATGAAAAATTTAAAAATTTTAAGAGAACGATAGTTTTATGAGACTTTAACTGAATAAGTCAGAATGGCACGCATTTAAATTGGTTCATAAGACTAGAAGAAGCAGTCAAAGTACAATGGTTGTTTGTGAAGTGGGTCATTTTTTTGACAAAATGTTAATTTTGTAAAAAATTAACTATGCCAACGCAATTAACTATTACATAGTTGTCCTGAGTTGATGAAGAAGGAATGCGACTTTTAATTTTTCATTGTACAGTTGTCGATCGTCTATTTTCGCTACTGGTTGTTTCAGTTTTTTTTGCATATTGTCGACTACATGATTAGCCGTCTACGGCGCCGAGTTCAACGTAAACATATAATACACAAAACAAAAACGAATAAAATAATCAAGTATTTTCTGTATTGAAAACTTCAGAAACTATCATACCATAATTTATATGATATTCCAATTACAGAGTTTGAACTAATCGCCGCTCAGCATTGATCAATAGTACGAGAACCAAGCAATAACAACAATGAACGATTTTGAGTCACAGTATTGATCACATTATTGTGTTACATTTTTAAGTTTTAGGTACTAAGTAATTTCTCTACCGATTTGTATGAAATTCGGTATGGTCTTTTGAGGGTCCCCTGGGGGGTCTTTTGGGGGTCTTTTAATCGTCTTTTGAGGTTTTTAAAGAGTCTTTTGAGGGTCTTTTGTAGGTCTTTTGGAGGTCCTTTGAGGGTTTTTAGGGGTCTTTTTAGGGTCTTGTGGTATTTTTGGGAGTATTTTGGAGGTCCTTTCAGGGTCTTTGGGGGTCTTTTGGGGGTCATTTGTGGTTCTTTTGGAGGTCTTTTGATTATCTTTTGGGAGTCTTTAATGATTTTTGGGGATTTTGAGGGGCTTTCGCGCGTTAAGCACACGCACTGTTTTCGTTTTTTTGTTGACTTGCGCGTAAGCAAACGACCCTGATAGTTTGGATTTTCAAAAGACAGATAGCAAAAGAAAGACCGTGCAAATAGATCAGCTGGCAAATGACATTTGCGCATTTGTAACCTAAACAATTCTATTGGAACAGAAATGAAATAACGACTTTTGTTGGACAGATCGCGAATCCACATTGTTTCTGTTTCTTTATTTGTATAGCATAAAAACGTTATAATTGTTATGTGAAGTCGCACAATTTACAGAGTTCTGGTATGTATATATACCTTACAACTGAAAAATTATAAGGGGATCTCGAATATAAGCTATTAAACAAAAGTAATTTGAAGGAAAAAGCTATAGAAAAAACCTTCAATCTAAATACTGTGCTTAAGTATCATGTTAAGTGACACTCATAAATAAGCTTAAGATTATATTGACTAGATTAGAAAAATAAGTAAATAAACAAGTGCATAAATTATTAAATAAATAAATAAATAAATTAATAAATATTAAATATGGAAATAAATGAATAATTAATATATAAATAAGTGAATTATAAATAAATATAATATGAATAATAAATAACAATAAAGAATATCAGTAAATAAAGCTATAATAAACAACAAATAATATAAATATAAGTAATAATGAAATAAATAGTTAACAATTAATAATAAATAATAACAATAAATTTTGATAGTAAAAAACAATTCGTTATAGAGACTGTTAAAAAGTGTATTATCTAACATTTCACAGTTAATACAGAATTTGGTTCTTAGGGAGATTATTCTATCCTTTAAGAGTGAAGCGTTGGATTCCTCATGAAGGGCAACGGTGGAATAATGCCAAGGTAAATTAAACGTCATTTTTAGGAGCTTGTTTTATGCCACTTGGAGTGTTTTAATGTGTGTAGTTGCACAGCTACCCCATGCTGGTAATGAGTAAAGGTATACCGCCTGAAAAATTACCTTGCAAACAATAATTTTGTTGTCATTGCCAAGCAAAGACCTCCGATTAATTAGTGGGTACAGCATTTTAATTGCTATTTTAGATTTATTTACCGTTTCCCTAATATGCTCTTTAAATGTTAATTTGGAATCTAAATAAAGACCGATCTATTTGAAACAGTTATTCCAATTAACGTTTATGCCATGTACTTTAAGCGTATGCCTGGGTAAAAAACAAGCAAAAAACAAGCAAGCAAGAACTGACCCCTGAGGAACGCCGGCGGGAATTAGTCTTTCTGAAGAGTAACTATGAAAAACAGAAACCTTGAAATGACGGTTTTGAAGAAAACTGCTTACTATTTTAGTCATGTATGGTGGGAAGTTTAGCTTGATCATTTTGTAGAGTAGTCCCTCGTGCCACACGGTGTCAAAAGCCTTTTCTATATCTAGCAGTACTACCCCTGTTGATTTTTTTACTTTTTTGCTTAACATGTTTACTAATTCTTAGAATTTGTTG
Organism: Nephrocerus scutellatus; assembly: GCA_947095585.1. NCBI lineage: Eukaryota > Metazoa > Arthropoda > Insecta > Diptera > Pipunculidae > Nephrocerus > Nephrocerus scutellatus. The sequence goes on from OX352761.1 coordinate 42,041,691, forward strand.
GCATGTACCGTGGTTTTTTCTAAAGCCCAATTTTTCCATTGGTAGAATATTGTGGCTGTCAACAAATCTCAAAATTCTTTTTTTTTAAAATTTTTTCAAAAATTTACTCAGGAGGCTTATTGGTCTATAGCTTGAAACCAGTGAGGGTGGCTTTCCAGGTTTTAATATAGGTATTATTTTGGCTTTTTTCCATACCTCGGAAAAATATTCTAACTTTAAGCTTGCGTTTATTATAAACGAAATAAAAGCAAAACCAATAGCAGGTAAATTTTTGATATATACATTTGGTTAAATCGTTAACAACTGATGTTGGATTGTTAACGCAAAACTCAGCAACACAACTACTGACCTCTTACCTTCAATGTTATGGTTTTCGACAAATGTGTCAGCTAAGCAATTGGCTTTGTCTTCGTAGGTTGTTATAACATTATTATTTGATGTTATTAGGGGCAAGAAGTTAGAATGCTTTTTTTAAGTACTTTTGCAATGTTCCAAAATGGTTTAGCATTTTTACTTAAAGTACTTAATTTCTCATTCCAGTATGTGTTTCTGACTTTCAAGATTTCAGCCTTAATAATATTAGTAAATCTGTTAAACATTAGACGAGAAAAAGGCTGCCTAAAACGTTGCCAGTTTCTTCTATGCGTGTTTCTAATTCTAATCAAATTGATAATGTGGAAGCCTTAAACTTACATTTTTATGAACTTTTTTAGGGACAGAAGAATCAATACTATTCAGCATTTCAGATTCAAAAAATTTTATATTTTCATCAATTTCAGATATAGTATGTATATCATCAATGTTGGTTTGCCTATTTCTTAGTTTAAGACGGATTTCTTGCTTATACCTTTTCCAATTTGCCTTTCTGTAGTGAAATATTTTGTTTTGTATTAGTTGAGGAGCATCTAAAATGTTGCAAATAATGAGAAGATGATCGGAGCTAAGTTCATTTAAGGCAATAGGCTGGGTTATTTGGATAGGAATATTGGACAGAAGGAGATCAATAGTAGATGGAGAACTTCTGGTAGCAGTGGGAATATAAGTGGGATTTGGTGAATGTAGGATAGAGAAAGGATGCCTTGCATTAACGTTCGATAGAATGTTACCCCACGAATTCGCTCTCAAGCAGCCCCAATCGCGGTGACGGCAATTAAAGCAGCCACCAATGATAAACGTATCTCTAATATTAATAAGTTTGCGAATGCCACGATTGAAGTAATTTTAATTTTATTTTAATTTAGGCTAGAAACGTTTTTCCAGAGTTTTCATTTCACCGAAAACATTCAATTGAGTTATTTCCTCAAAATATATCTAATTTATTGTTTTCCAAATTTTCCCGAATTGTATTTTGCTAAAAATATCTCCGGGAGCATAACGAACAAAACGATTTTTGCTGTTTGTCCGAATTTTTCGACTTTGTTGTGTAATTGTCTTTGTTGCCCAGGATCGTTCGAATCGTGAGTTATGGTTGCGAGTTCATAGTAAGTAAAAATCAAGTAAAAATCCTATGGAAAATAGCACTTTTAGTTTTTTCCAAATTTTACAATTTTCCGGGAAACTTTTCTATTTTTTTTTTTGCATAAACCTTATTCGGACTATGGCGAATTTATAAAATAAAAGTTAGCCAAATCGGTCCAGTCGTTCTCAAATTTTTTCACCTAGCGGTTTGAAATATACTTTAAAACCTATTCCCATACATATATATATACATAAAAAATTTCATAACAATCGGTCGAGCCGTTTCGGAGCAGTTGGAGGACAAACACCGTGACACGAGATTTTTATATATATAGATATATCGAAAGCGCTGTTAGAATCAACTTGTTATAATTGCATAAAAAGGATTAAACAAGTCACATTTTATACAAAAAAAGAGCAGGGTAGGCTGTGTCGTCTACACGGCCGCGAGGGTTTTGAGCGTGACAACGGTTACAAACATTTACTGGCAATGCACTGTTTATTTTTTATTTTTTTTGTTTAATTTTATTTAATTTTTATGTATGTACATTTAACTTAAATTAAAGTGTTTATCTAGTTTATGTTGTTATAAAATAATTTCCGAGTTTAAACCTTTTAATTCAATTCAATTAGTAATGTAATGTGAGTTGAGCAGAGTACCAACCAACAGAGACTATACTACACTACTACTTCTCTAGAGAGGGTTTTGGTTTACGGGCTCACATGGTCTATAGTGACGTTAAGACGGCATACGAGTATATTTCAGAAGGTGCAGCTTTATTGGCCAAAAACAATTGGGGTAAAATACTAATTATATTGCACGGTAATTTCAATATAAACTTTGCCAAGCCATAATCACATGTATCTTAAATAACTGAATATGATACACATGCGGAAATACAGAGTCGGGTAATTCATTCCACAAAATTTTTGAGCGGCTAAAGAAGGAATGTTTGAATTGATCGGTACGTGCAAAGATAGGTCTAAAACTGTTTTCGTTGGTATCATAAAAAAAATATGACAGCGCTACGACTTGCACCGTAGCTCATCACATACATCATCATCACATCACATTATATATAAATTATTTATAAGCGAATTTTAATGTTCATAACCACTAACTGTGAAGTGGCTGCATATTGCATTACACTGCCCAAACACAGTAATGCAGCTTTTGGTTTCAACTCAAAAAAAATATGAATAGTTTTAAATTAAATTTGAAGAAAAAAGAAGTGAGCAGCACTAACCAATGCATCGAAATGGTATGCTAAGAATGTCCCTTTGAAACATGCAGGCAAATTATTCATTATTAAATTTCTTTTGCTTTTGTTTCTCTCCTTCTGTAATTGATCGAAGAGTTATTCAATTTATAAAAAAATTGAGTAATTTTAAAATAAATTGAAGAGAAATGAAATTTGAAGAGAGAAGAATGTCGCTTTGAAGCATGCAGGCATGCAATTATTCATCATTAAATTTCTTTTGTATGGTTCTCTCCCTTCTGTAATTGATCGAAGAGTTATTTACGCTAGTTACTGTAAACATGAGTAAGGATAAGATAAGCGAAAAGAAAAGGAAATAGTTGCAAGGAAGCTTGCAGGTTTTCATTGTTATACGCCTCTGTTTTGTAACTTATAGTAGTATTTTTTCTGTAACACGACCAAACACACTGTATCGAATTAAGTAGCTGCGCAGCTTGTGCTGCACAAAAAAATGGCAGGCAGTTGGTATACACGAAATTGCGGCTACATTTTAAACCGACTTACAGTCTGCTTGTAGGGCGACAATTTGACATTTACATTTTGCTATTTGCATCCAATTTAAACTGCGCAGTCGATTTTTCTTTCCTGCATTGGCTGGAAAAGTGAATTTTTGACCAACATGCAGCATAAACCGTGCAGCGGCTGAATTTTTGACCGCAGCCTACGCTTGAGAAATTGCTTTGTTCCAGAAATTCCAGATCATAAGGATCATATCCCAAAATTTCATAGAAAAAAGTCTTATACTCGCATCTTAGTCCTACATTCCGAATTTCATGCGAATGGCTTGAGAAATTGATTTGCTCCAGAAAATCCAGATCATATTCCAGAATTTCCTTAGGAAGAAGTCTTAGTCCTACATTCCGAATTTCATGCGAATCGCTTGAAAAATTGCTTTTTACTAGAAATTCCAGACCATATTGATCATATTCCAGAATTTCCATAGAAATAAGTCTTATAGTCGCATCTTAGTCCTACATACCGAATTTCATACGAATCGCTTGAGAAATTGCTTTGTCAACAAAATTCCAGACCCTATTGGCCAGATCAAAGAATTTCCATAGGAACAAGTCTTATATTCGCATCTTAGTCCTACATACCAAATTTCATTCGAATCGCTTGAGAAATTGCTTATTTCAAAAAATTCTAGTTCCTTATGACCAAATCCCAGTGGATATTAAAAGTTTGACATAACATCTGTTAAAAACGAAACATAACATTTGGAAAAAACGTTCCCTTACATCTGTTAAAAACGTTCCCTAACATCTGTTAATAACGTAACTTAACATCTGTTAAAAACGTTCCCTAACATCTGTTAAATAGTGACATTTAACATTTGAGTTTTTGAACATGTACCCCTTAAACCTTGTAGTAAGACGTTGTCACGTCAAAAGCAATGAACTTAAAAAAGAAAGTACAATACTTAAGCAAAAAATAAAGAAATATGTGAAGAGCATTAAATTGCTAAAAAATATGTGCAATCGATTAAAGAATACAAATAGCGCTTCAAAAAATATCTTAAGTGACAGCATTATGTTTTATAAAAAATTCATTTTGAATGGCCCAGAGTTTTTTATTTTTAAATTCTTTTATTTTCATTTTTATAAATATTTATTCAAGAAAGTGGATTTCACAATGTTTGTATTTTAATTCATCAGCTGTATATAACTTTTTAAGAGACCAACTTAATATAAATCTACCTCACCCATCATCTTTCCACAGGTTCATTAAAATAAGAGGTTTGTCACCTTGTATGGACATAAATGTTTTTAAAGAAGTTAAAAAAAAATAACTGCAACATTATCACAAAAAGATCGTGAAGTTGTATTTGATGAAACATCCTTGATACAAAATTTAACATATTGTTACGAAATTCAGGCTTTCGAGTTCGTAAAGGATTTTGCAAATAAAATCAAATAGAACACAACACAAGTTTATAAATTTACAAATGACAACCTTAATAATCAAACAGTAAAATAACACAAGTTCACAATTTATACTGGTGATAACTTTAAATGTACACAAGAGCACTTATAAAACTTGTACTTTACAATAATTCTCTTAGGTCGCTTTGCAAGATGAAGTTGTAAAATTCACTGGTTAAATTTCAATTAACTAATAATTTCTCTGCAGCGACCTTTATTCTAATTGCAAAGCTTCCAGAAACTTCCAATCTTATAGACAGAAATATCGAGAAAAGACCAGAAAATTGTAGCCTTATTCCCTTATTTACAACTAACGATACTTATATGTAATGAGTCATCTTCTAAAAATAGACTACTTGTTCAATCATGTTTTTTTGGACTGGTGTAGGAGGGAAGGATTATCAATCAATCCTTGCAAAACGGTTCTAGTGCCTTTCACAAAAAGATTGGTTGACTTAGGACCAATAACCATTAAAGGCACCACTCTAACGTACTCCAGCGAGGTCAAATACCTCGGTGTCATCCTTGATAAAAGACTTAACTGGAATTCTCATATCAAGTCAGTATCAACGCGCTACAAGGGCCTTATGGGCCTGCAGAAGACTTTACGGCAGAGCTTGGGGTCTCAATCCTAAGATGATACACTGGATGTATACAATGATGGTGAGACCCATAATCGCGTACGCAGCCATAGTTTGGTGGGACAACGGCAAACGAGCTTCAGAAGCTTAAAAGAATCGCCTGTCTAGGTATAACAGGTGCTATGCGTACGTGCCCTACGACAGCATTAGAAACTATCATAGTGCTTTCGCCCCTGCAAATATTCATTAGGAAGACGGCCGCTAGATGCGCTATAAAGCTGCAACTAGAATATAAGTATAAACCAGGCGACCATGTGGGACACCTGAAAATTCTCAACTCAATTCCCGAAAGAGACATGTTCTGCACAATACCCGACTTTATGGTCAGGGAGCACTATTTCGGCAGGTTATTTGAGGTAGAAATCTTGGACCGGGCTAGCTGGTCTAATGGTGTTCCGGCACTAGACGGTAGTGGTCTGGTCTGGTTCACTGATGGATCTAAGATAGAATCTGGAGTTGGTGATGGCGTCTTCGGACCAAATACAAAGGTCTCGATACCAATGGGAGTAAGTCCCACGGTCTTCCAGACTGAACTCCATGCCACAGAGATCTGCGCTAGGATAAACCTTAGTAAAGGCGTTAAGGGCGCGAGAATATATATCTATTCAGATAGCCAGGCAGCACACAAAGCTCTGTCGTCCAATTCAATGGAATCGTTAACAGTTAAAAGCTGCTACAATGTACTGCAATCTCTGGCCAGACACAATAGGGTGAAGCTCGGTTGGGTGACAGGTCATCGAGGAATTGCAGGCAACGAAACTGCAGATGAACTGGCTAGGGCTGGTTCAGAATCTGCGTTCATAGGACCTGAACCATTTTGTGGCGTCAATTGGAGTGCCGCTACAAAACTGATTAACTGTTGGGACAGCAAACTTCGCCTGGCTCAATGGGAAAACACCCCGGGGCTAAGGCAATCCAAACAACTGATCAGACCCTTCTCATACAGAGAAATCCTGTATCTATATAAAGGCAGCATTAGGAAGCTAGTGAGTTTTCTAACTGGACATTGTGGCTTAAGGTATTCTCTTAACAAAATTGGTGTGGGCTCTGTGACAGAATGTAGGTTCTGTGCGGAGGATGAGGAGTCATCCGAACATGTTCTCTGCGAATGCCCAGCACTAATTTTGTTAAGGAGACGCATATTCAATAAGGAATTATGCTCGGCAGCGGAGTTTAAAAGCTCTGCTACTAAGGACGTTCTGGCTTTCATCAGGAAAGTTGTACAATTAATGCCCTATTGATACAATACATCTTTTAGGTCGCGGTGTCAGTCACTTGGACTAGGGTTATAAAAAAAAAAATTTTTTTTTTTTACAAAAACTGGGCAAACCGCACAAACCGGTTTGACCACATCTTTCACCAGTACATAATGATTCAAACTGACAGGCGGTTACATATAAAATTTCAAATAGTGTAATAAGTCGTATGTTATTTTTAAATTCTCTATATTAACTTCACTTGCCCGTGGGTCGGTCGTCGGTCGTCGGTCGGTCGGTCGTCTGTCGTGGATTCTTGCGATCAATTTTTACCCACTTCCCATGGCCCGATTTTATTGAAATTTTGCACACATGTGTATTTCCGGAGACAACACTTTCTATTAAATTTTGAGGCCCCTCGGACTGCGGGGTCGGGGGGCTCCCAAACAAAAATTTTAAAAAATTTACCCGATTTTCTTCAAATTTTACACACATGTGTATACCCAATCAACAATACTCCATCAACAACAGATAGAACAACAAGTTTTCACAATATTCTGTCATTTCGCGTTTTCATAAATTAGTTCAGAGCAGTCAAAGAGTTCTCAAGATAACTGCTCGTGTTTCTTATTTGCTCAGAGTATGAGCGTGCTCTACGTGCTCAGAATAAAATGATCTGAGCATTTTCAATTTTAACATCTGATGTCAAATGTCTGTTTCGATGATTTTCTCCTACAATAAAAATAAAATGGCCCAGGATCGAGGGGCTCCCATATCAATTTCTGCGATTAGAGAATTTAGATGAAAAATTTTAATTTTTATGGGTTGTTTTTTTTTAGTTATAATTTTCGTAATTTTTGGTATATTGCGATTTATCTAGGATTCGAACCTACTGCGCTACTAACTATTTTTGTAGCATTACCCCCACCTTAATTCTGTTCGTCCCGATTCAGCTCTCCTTGTACCTTGTCAATCTGTCGAAGTGAACAACTTTCATTTTACATCTGGGGCTTTGTTGGATCCGATATACTACAATATTAATCCTCTTAATGATCTTGTAAGGGCCTTTCCAACTTTGCTGTAGCTTTGGAGATTTACCTTTTCTTCTTTTGAGATTGTACAGCCAGACAAAATCTCTTTCCTGAAATCCCCCACAGTTTTCACGCAGGTCACATCGCGTTTTCATTCTCTTGCTGGCAACCACTATGTTGCTGCTTACTGCAGCATGAACAGCGATTATCCTCTGCCTTAGATCACTAACGTAGTTCTCCTTTGTTGTCGGCTCTACTGGTGGTGATCAAAATTTGATGTCGCATGGTAGACGAAGTTCTCTGACGAATACAATCATTGCTGGAGAGTTTTTAGTCGTGTTGTGAACAGCGCTACCCATAATAAACAACGGTATACAACGATCCCATTCATCTTGGTTGGCATTAACTTCTTTTCGCAGATGCTCTTCCAGCGTCCTGTAGAACCTTTTGACCATTCCGTCTGACTGTGGATGTAACGGAGTAGTCCTCATTTTCTTGATGTTGAGTACTTGAGACAGCTCTTAAAGACTAGCGATTCAAGATTCCGCCCTTGACCAAAATCCCATTGCCTTACCAGTAGTCCATCTTCCAATCTCAATGACTGCCACTGAGTCCAGTAACTTTTTACTGTAGGACTTGCTGTTGCAACCTCCGGTCTTTCACCTTGCTCCATCCATTAAAATATTGGAGCAATCGAAACATCACGCACTTGTTCCAACTTTAGCTGCTCATTTGTCGAGCAATCTTCAACTTGTAGTCTTATTTGTGCAACTATTTCAGAGCACTTGTAGTTTTCTTGCCTTACGGTGTTTGCATTGGGGTGCACTGGGTCTTCTGGATAACCCGTCGGCATTATTGTGCAGCATTCCTTTTGGATGCTCTGTTCTGAATGTGTATGCCTGAAGCCGTTCGATCCATGTGGCCACTTGACCCTCTGGTTCCCTAAACTACATTAGCCACTTGAGTGCTGCATGGTCAGTTCGAAAAATAAATTCCTGACCGTATAGGACAACAGCTAGCAATTCCCTTCGCGTTACACAGTAGTTCTTCTCGGGCTTAGAAAGCGAACGGCTGTAGTGCGCTATTACACGCTCCTTTCCTTCTTGATTCTGCGATAGAACCGGTCCTATTCCCGCATTGTTCACGTCAGTGACAGGCAGAGTTCTTCTGCCTGTGGATATGCCAAAATTGGAACTTTTGGTTCTTCTCAGTAAGGCGATGACGGCTTCGTGCAACATCTGCGAAGTTAGGCACAAACCATCGATAGTAGGACCGTATCCCCAGAAAACTTAGCAGCTCGTGTTAATTCTTTGGAACCGGCCATTGATTAACAGCTTCCAACTTCTTGGGATCCGTGCGTACTCCTTGACTGGATACAATGTGGCCCAAATAATTCACTTCATTTTTGAAAAGGCTACATTTTGGCGGACTCAACTTTAATTCTGCTACTTTTATGGTTTACAGAACTTTCCGAAGATTATTCAAGTGCTCCTTAAATGTATGACCAAAAACAATGCTGTCATCCAAATAGACTAGACATGTCTTCCAGCTAAGGCCTCCCAAAACATGTAACATCCACCGCTCGAACATAGCAGGAGCGTTGCATAAACCAAACGGCATTACAGAAAATTGATACAAGCCGTTTCTTGCAGTAAATGCTGTCTTCTCCTTGTCGTCGTCATGAATTGCTCCCTCTCAGTATCCGCTTTTCAAATCCAATTTACTGAAGATTCTGGCTCCGGATAAACTGTCCGATGTGTCATCTATACGCGGTAATGGATAACTATGCTTATTGGTGACATCGTTCAGTTTCCGATAGTCCACACAAAATATCGTTGAACCATCTTTCCTTTGGACAAGTACCACAGGTGAACTCCATGGGCTTTTAGACTGATCCATGATTCCATCTCGTTCTATCTTCTTGACCAGTGTTTCTGCATCTTGTTGCTTAGCAAGTGGTAATCGACTTGGCGCCTGTCGAATTGGAGCAGCATTTTGTATCGATTCGATGCTGCACTATACAGGTTGTACCCATGTCGTTGTCGCTGACAGCAAAAACGTCGGAAAATTGCTCTAGCGCCTTTATTGCTGCTTGTCGCTGTGCTGCTGGATTACGTGTACATAGCGAACGAATTATCTGCTTCCTTTCCAGATCTAGTGGCGTACTCTTTTCTTTTACAGGCTGGCAGTTTGCGATACAGCTTACTCCCTGAGTCTTGCCAATGACTGTTCCTTCTCTTATTACCTTCGGTGATGGGCTAACGTTCATTATTCTCACTGGTATCTTAGGCTGGAGTTTAACTAGAATTCTTCCGGATAGCAAACCGTTCTTGTTGAAGTTGGTTGGCTCCACTATTCCTACTTTACTGTCCCCAAGATCACTGTTCACCTTGCCATAGATGATTTTCTCGCACATCGGTGGTGTCTCCACTTTTTCTTCAGTACCGACTCTTAGCCCACCACTCTGGCTGTCGTTTATTTGCAGATAACGCCATTTTAACACGTAATTCTTTAGATCAAGGGACATCTCGTGCTCTGTCATGAAATCCAAGCCCACTATGCATTCATCTGTAATGCTGGCAACAATAAACTGATGAGAAAACCGTATTCCTCCAAACATGACACTACAGGAGCACTCTCCTTTAATTTCTGCAACTTCACCCGTCGTTTTCCTCAAATTATAACGAAATACTTTTTCCACTTGACTTTTGGACACCACTTTGGGATTTACAACTGATCTGGAAGCTCTTGTATCCAAGGTAAACGTACATGGTTTTCCTTCTAACATACCACTAACAACCAAGCTGTTGCTGTCCTTTCCAAGTTTGACAATGTTCACCGTGAACTTCGAGGTAAGTTGGCTGCTGCAACTTATTCATCTGCGATGTGCCTATCTGCCGCAAATTTTCAGGCCTCATGACATGATTCACTGGCTGTACTGTAGTTTGTACTGGTCTTGGTTCCTTGCAGTCACGGATAAAAGGTCCAGTTTTCTGACATCTAAATCATTTTGGACGAAAAATAGATGCTGGGTTTCCGTCGTTCTGAGGGCTTCCAGTTTTTGATTTTCGGATTTCCTCTTTCACTATTGCTTTTATTTCTGTGATGGTCTCCGTTTCCAGCTTGCGCAATCAAACCAATTCAGTAGACAAACTGGCTCAAGCTGCTTCATATTTTAAAGCGGATGCCAATACTTCATTCATTGACTTTCCTCTGGCAGTTGTCCTCAAATGAAGCTTCAACTGTTCATCTCGAAAAGCATAGATGAACGCATCTACTGCCAATCCGTCCAAGATACCAGCCGGAACTTCTCGTTGCTGTTTCTTTATCTGGGGCTGTATTTTGCTTAGCTCCTGTGTGAGAGACTGTCCATAACGCAAGTCTAACTCCTTCAAGATTCTTTCGGAACTCATCTCGGCATTTGGAATCATTTGTAATACGTCTGCTGCCTTGCCTCTCAATTCAAGGATATGAGAGTTCAGCTGTTCTTCAGCACCCCATCCATTGTTTTGTACCACAGGTCCAAACTGGACTTTGAAACTTTCAAATGCTGTCTCGCCATCGAACGCAGGAGGCTTCAGTATTCCTTTCATATTGCAAGAAGATTCTGGAATGACTCTAGGACTGTTTTGTTTAAGGCTTTTCCTGACAAATTGGGTACGACTCTTTAATTTTTTCTTCCAGGCCACTCACTTTTCCAGTATTGTTTGTCTCGAGGGTTTTTACTTCTGCTTGAAATGTAGCTTCAACTTCATTTATTTCACCTTTTAGCGTTGTTTGAATTCCGCTCATTTCACGTCTTAGCCTTTCCAGCTGATTTTTTTGATCGAATTTGGAGTTCAGTTCTTGGGTTTGCCGAGTAAATTCCTGCTTTTGTTGATCAAATTTGAAATTTAATTCCTGATTCAGTTCTTGACTCTGCTATTGGTTTTGTCGATTCAGCTTTTGGCTTTGCTGTTCCAACTTATCACTTAGCTTGGAACTCAATTCTAGATTGATCTGTTTGTTCTCCTGACTCTGTTGCTGCGCTTGCTGCTGCGATTCTTGCTTTTGTTGAATCATCTTTTGATTCTGTTGCTGCGATTGTTGAATTTGCTGCTGCATTTGAGAATTCAAATCTTTTCTTAACTCTTCACTTTGTTCACTTTGCCGCTGCATTTGTTCTCTCTGCTGGTCAAACTTGCTATTCATTTGTTGCATTAGAACTTGCAATATCGCCTCCATGTTTGGCACACCTCCCTTTTTTCCGAAGTAGCTGTTTTTCGCTCCACAAACTCCGTCTAAATTGAAAACACTTCACCGGCTTGCTGCTTTTCCATTTTAACGTCTTGTTGCAGTCGGAGAAATAACTCCTGCTTATTTCCAGCGGTGCTTAGACCTCGCCTTCCAAGCGCTTCTTTAAGCTCCTGGGAACTATAGGATTTAATGTTCACTGCACTTTCCATTGTATTATCTACTGTCTTAAGGTTTGCAAAATCACTAATTAATTTATTGTTCCACGATTTGCAAAATTTTATTGTTTTCCGATTTGCAAAATTTTACTGTCTCACAATTTGCAAAATCCCAACACAAGTTTATTAATTTACAAATGACAACTTTAATAATCAAACAGTAAAATAACACAAGTTCACAATTTATACTGGTGATAACTTTAAATGTACGCAAGAGCACTTATAATACTTGTACTTTACAAAAATTCTCTTAGGTAGTAGCTTAATCGCTGTGCAAGAACTTTTACAACTTCACTGGGAAAATTCCAATTAACTTATAATTTCTCTGCAGAGAACGCCACCTTTTATACGCATTGAAAAGCTTCCAGAAACTTCCAATCTTATAGACAGAAATATCGAGAAGAGACCAGCAAATTGTGGCCTTATTCCCTTATTTACAACTAACGATACTTATATGCAATGAGTCATCTTCTAAAAATAGACTACATGTTCAATCATGTTCTTTTACAAAAACTGGGCAAACCGCACAAACCGGTTTGACTACATTTTTCACCAGTACGTAATGATTCAAACTGGCAGGCGGTTACATTTCAAATTTCAAATAATGTAATATGCTATTTTTTAGTTCTAATTTTAGTACTTATTTTTGGTAGATTGCGATTTATCTAGGATTCGAACCTACTGCGCTACTTACTATTTTCGTAGCAATATAATAAATTTAAGGATATAATAGAAGGATTTGTAGACTATGGCCAAAATAATAGACACAATTTATATGAAAAGTCAGCTTGCGTTTTTATGGTCCGAATTATATGCGCAAATTTTAAGCAAAAAGCAAGGCAGATGTGTTGGAGCATGAATTCAGGCACTGCATAAATATATGTAAACAATAATTATCCCTTAATATAAGAGCTAGTTGTTGTGACCAAGTACCAACAAACACACAGGTACATAAAAATTTAAATATACGCCACAATAAGCCGTTTTTTTAATACAAAATAATCCTACATATGCACTCTCTGATGTACCACACCTAATAAAAAGCGTTAGAAATAATTTAATAAAAAGTTATTTAGATACTCCAGACGGTTTAGTTAGTTGGAAAGTATGTAATCACTTACAATTATGAGAAAAATAAGGTTGTAAAAATGTGTTGCGGTTTTGAGTCACATTATTGGTCATATTATTGTGATACATTTTTAAATTTTGGGAACTATGTTATTTCTCAACCGATTTGTATGAAATTCGGTATAGTCTTTTGAGGGACTTTTGGGTCTTTTGATGATCTTTTGGGATATTTTGGAGCTCTTTCTGCTCACACCATCAAATAAGTCAAATTAAAGGCGCATAAAGTTACACGCACTGTTTTACTTTCTTTTACATAGTAAGAGGAAGTATAGTAATCATGAAAATTTTCGAACTTGGAATTTTTGCAGATTTACCCATTACCGTGTCTCCTGAGTCAGAAAAAGCGAAAAAAAAAAAACTCTGTCTGTGTCTGTCTGTGTCCACTTTACAACCCAGACGGCTGAACTTATCGTGATGAAAATTCATATTTAAGATTTTTACATAAATTGTGAGGGGCCAGATGATTTTGACGGAAATCTGACAACCGGAAGTGACAGTTTAGTTAGACAGTTTTTCGAATGCAAACCTCACCCCAAACTGGAAGCGCTTAAAGTCTAATGGCATGTCGGTCGGTTGACAGATCGCAAATGAAAGACCATGCAAATGGATCAGCTATCGAACGATAGATATGCGCACATTGCCCCAACTATTGGAATCTATTGGAATAGAAATGAAATACGACTTTTGTTGGACAGATCGAGAATCAACACAAAAGTAAAAACAAATTAAATTTTATTTTAATTTAGGCTGGAATATGTTTTTCCAGATTTTTCATTTTACCGAAAACATTCAATTGAAAAATATCCAATTTACCGTTTTCGAATTTTGTTTTGCTAAAAATTTTCGGAAGCATAACGAACAAAACGAAAAAAAAATCAACCAAATATGTCGTTCCTATCGTCAGTTATGATCAAGAGTGGATAGAAAAATTTAGATTTTTGTCGTTTGTCCGAATTTTTCGGCTTTCCTTTATAATTGTTTTTCTTATTTATGGAGCGATTTGGCTCAAATTCACACCATATAATACTCAAATCAAAATAAAGTCTTTGGCGAAAGTTGGACCCGATAGGTGGCGCTGGGGTGAAAATGTAGGTGTCGTCTTCTTTTTCTTGCTATATTGGTTCGGCTTCGTAATGTTGGTCTTTTCACGACATGTCACGTTCATTTTTGCGCTTTTCATCATCATCATATTTGACTCTACAACCGGGGTCCAGTCCTGGCCTCCCGCAAAAAGTCTCTCCACCGGTCCACCCTAAACTCTGGGCGTCCTGGTCTACGCCATCCTTCCAGCGTAGGCTTGGCCGGCCTCGCTGTCGTGTTCCACAAATCCTACCGCAAAGGACTTTCCGAGCAGGATCCTATTCGCTCATGCAAGGTGTCCTGGCCACCGGAGCCTACCGAGCTTAATTCTCTTTACGATGTCGACATCGCGGTAACGCTCGTATTCACAATATGATCGTCGATGGCTTTGACCATAGAGCAATAAGCACATAGAGCATTTTTCTTTAACAAAAATTTGATCAAATAACAAAATTTAATTTGTGGCTCAGTTTTGGTCCAGTATTTTGTCCTCTTCTTAGGTTCTTACTCTCTTTAATTCTCTGTTGTTTTGAATTGTTCCATGATCACGAGTAAGACTGGTATGACAACATGCGTATTAAATGCGTCATTTCAGACTTTTATTCAGTAGACATATAACCACGTTTCCATAACAAGTTTTTGCCGAGTAAGGGTTTCGTCAAGTTAAGAAAACGGCACGCTAACTATTAGAGTTTCTCTGAACAGAGTAGTGTTAATTTGACAGATGCGTTGTAGTTTATTACAAATGAAATGGCGGACAAATCTAACTCAACTCCTCTAGTTTTGTGGAGTTTATTTGGGTTTAACGAAATTCAGTTCTAATTAGCGTGTCCATGCACCGAAATCTAACCCTCAATAACTCATCATGGAAACGTAGTATATGATATAAGGTGCGTTTTTTCTCGGACAACTTGTCCGCGACAACGATAAAGTTTTTGGCGATATTTTCTACCAAAACAATATAAATGATATAAATGAATTTTTTAGTGTTTAAATTTGAACCATTCAAAGTTAATACACAAATTTTCATTCATTTTGTTGAAATTATGTTTTAAATAATTATTTTTTTTTCTGTCCGTTTTTAGAACACGATTTTTTAATATTTGTTGGCTGTTACTCATTGTCATTGTCATTATTTATGTATTTATAATTTATACCAAATCAAAGGTAGAAAAATTATCGGATTAAAGCAGAGTTTTGTACTAAAAACCAAAAAATTACCCAATATTTTGAGTTGTCGCGGACAAGTTGTCCGAGAAAAAACGGACCTATAGAAATATCATAACAGCTACTTACATTCTTTAGGAATCTTAGAAGAGATTTTTTTTTTTTATTTAAACTTATTGCCAAGGGAATACTCCCTAAATGACTTGCGCCACGGCGAATATTTTTCAAACTGTGGTTATAAGCAGTACTTAAATGCCGAAATTACGAAAAATAATATTGAAAATGTACTGAAAGTTTTGATATTAATAATCACTGTTACATACATAAAATAAAAATTTGAGAATTTTTAGTTTTCGTTTTAATTAAAAAATATGTAGATGGTAGCTGAGAAAATTAAACTTAGTCAACGGGCAAAAAAATCGAAAAAACAAAACAGAAAGAAGGACTAACATAGCCCAGCAATATAACAATTTTATATATATGACTGTTTCAGTAGTCATACCAACTGCAAATTACTGCCCCAGGTTACTGTTTTTTATGTTTTTGCTCTCGTTCGGATATGTGAGCAAAAAGAAATTAACCCTTGACCAACTTAACTTTATTAAATTCTCTATATTAACTTCGCGTGCGTGTGTTTTTGTTTGTTTGTCGTGGAATATTGCGATCAATTTTTAACGCATTTCCCAAAGTCCGATTTCATTGAAATTTTGCACACATGCATATCTCCGATGACAACACTACCTATTAATTTGTGGCCCCTCAGTCCTAGGTGTCGGGGGGCTCCCATACAAATATTTTACAAAATTTACCTGATTTTCTTCGAATTATATATACATACTAGATGTTCCCGGGCGCTTTGCTACCCGCAGACTTGAACCCACGTCATTCTCTTACCATCGCGAGGTGGGGGGTGTACTATAACTTATAACCATAGAGTAATACGCACTTAGCACAAAGTCTTAGACTTTTCTATGGGCAGCCATAGTACGTAAAAGCACAGAAAGCAGCGCAGCGAACAGTGCAGCACACAGTCACTCGCTCGACCGTTCTTTCGTCGACCGTGAAATTCCATTCTAAATACTGGTGAAAGTATTTTGAAATTCGTCCAGTAGTTTCGAAGATTACCTTCTACATACAAATCAACATAACCTCTTTATATCTTTATAAATTTTATTTTTAATTTTGCGTCCTATGATGTATTCTTGCGCGTGCTGTAATGAAACTAAATAAATGTCAAAACAAGCGGTATTACCACCTACTATCTTGAAAACAGCACCACCTATCGGGTTCTAATTTCACAAAAACCCAAATAGCAACGAAACAAACGTATGGTTAAAATCTGCAGTTCCTAAGCTGCAGCTGGGGAACAAAAAAACCATTATATTTTGACAACAGCGCCACCTAGCGAGTTCAAACCTAAACAAAAACCCAAACCGCTAAAATCATAATCTATGGTGAAAATTTTAGCTTCCTTCTATGTCTGGTTCCTGAGAAAGGCTATCCCAATCATTACAGATATAATGATATAATAGAAGGATTTGTAGACTATGGCCAAAATAATAGACACAATTTATATGAAATGTCAGCTTGCGTTTTTATGGTCCGAATTATATGCGCAAATTTTAAGCAAACAGCAAGGCAGATGTGTTGGAGCATGAATTCAGGCACTGCATAAATATATGTAAACAATAATTATCCCTTAATATAAGAGCTAGTTGTTGTGACCAAGTACCAACAAACACACAGGTACATAAAAATTTAAATATACGCCACAATAAGCCGTTTTTTTAATACAAAATAATCCTACATATGCACTCTCTGATGTACCACACCTAATAAAAAGCGTTAGAAATAATTTAATAAAAAGTTATTTAGATACTCCAGACGGTTTAGTTAGTTGGAAAGTATGTAATCACTTACAATTATGAGAAAAATAAGGTTGTAAAAATGTGTTGCGGTTTTGAGTCACATTATTGGTCATATTATTGTGATACATTTTTAAATTTTGGGAACTATGTTATTTCTCAACCGATTTGTATGAAATTCGGTATAGTCTTTTGAGGGACTTTTGGGTCTTTTGATGATCTTTTGGGATATTTTGGAGCTCTTTCTGCTCACACCATCAAATAAGTCAAATTAAAGGCGCATAAAGTTACACGCACTGTTTTACTTTCTTTTACATAGTAAGAGGAAGTATAGTAATCATGAAAATTTTCGAACTTGGAATTTTTGCAGATTTACCCATTACCGTGTCTCCTGAGTCAGAAAAAGCGAAAAAAAAAAAACTCTGTCTGTGTCTGTCTGTGTCCACTTTACAACCCAGACGGCTGAACTTATCGTGATGAAAATTCATATTTAAGATTTTTACATAAATTGTGAGGGGCCAGATGATTTTGACGGAAATCTGACAACCGGAAGTGACAGTTTAGTTAGACAGTTTTTCGAATGCAAACCTCACCCCAAACTGGAAGCGCTTAAAGTCTAATGGCATGTCGGTCGGTTGACAGATCGCAAATGAAAGACCATGCAAATGGATCAGCTATCGAACGATAGATATGCGCACATTGCCCCAACTATTGGAATCTATTGGAATAGAAATGAAATACGACTTTTGTTGGACAGATCGAGAATCAACACAAAAGTAAAAACAAATTAAATTTTATTTTAATTTAGGCTGGAATATGTTTTTCCAGATTTTTCATTTTACCGAAAACATTCAATTGAAAAATATCCAATTTACCGTTTTCGAATTTTGTTTTGCTAAAAATTTTCGGAAGCATAACGAACAAAACGAAAAAAAAATCAACCAAATATGTCGTTCCTATCGTCAGTTATGATCAAGAGTGGATAGAAAAATTTAGATTTTTGTCGTTTGTCCGAATTTTTCGGCTTTCCTTTATAATTGTTTTTCTTATTTATGGAGCGATTTGGCTCAAATTCACACCATATAATACTCAAATCAAAATAAAGTCTTTGGCGAAAGTTGGACCCGATAGGTGGCGCTGGGGTGAAAATGTAGGTGTCGTCTTCTTTTTCTTGCTATATTGGTTCGGCTTCGTAATGTTGGTCTTTTCACGACATGTCACGTTCATTTTTGCGCTTTTCATCATCATCATATTTGACTCTACAACCGGGGTCCAGTCCTGGCCTCCCGCAAAAAGTCTCTCCACCGGTCCACCCTAAACTCTGGGCGTCCTGGTCTACGCCATCCTTCCAGCGTAGGCTTGGCCGGCCTCGCTGTCGTGTTCCACAAATCCTACCGCAAAGGACTTTCCGAGCAGGATCCTATTCGCTCATGCAAGGTGTCCTGGCCACCGGAGCCTACCGAGCTTAATTCTCTTTACGATGTCGACATCGCGGTAACGCTCGTATTCACAATATGATCGTCGATGGCTTTGACCATAGAGCAATAAGCACATAGAGCATTTTTCTTTAACAAAAATTTGATCAAATAACAAAATTTAATTTGTGGCTCAGTTTTGGTCCAGTATTTTGTCCTCTTCTTAGGTTCTTACTCTCTTTAATTCTCTGTTGTTTTGAATTGTTCCATGATCACGAGTAAGACTGGTATGACAACATGCGTATTAAATGCGTCATTTCAGACTTTTATTCAGTAGACATATAACCACGTTTCCATAACAAGTTTTTGCCGAGTAAGGGTTTCGTCAAGTTAAGAAAACGGCACGCTAACTATTAGAGTTTCTCTGAACAGAGTAGTGTTAATTTGACAGATGCGTTGTAGTTTATTACAAATGAAATGGCGGACAAATCTAACTCAACTCCTCTAGTTTTGTGGAGTTTATTTGGGTTTAACGAAATTCAGTTCTAATTAGCGTGTCCATGCACCGAAATCTAACCCTCAATAACTCATCATGGAAACGTAGTATATGATATAAGGTGCGTTTTTTCTCGGACAACTTGTCCGCGACAACGATAAAGTTTTTGGCGATATTTTCTACCAAAACAATATAAATGATATAAATGAATTTTTTAGTGTTTAAATTTGAACCATTCAAAGTTAATACACAAATTTTCATTCATTTTGTTGAAATTATGTTTTAAATAATTTATTTTTTTTTCTGTCCGTTTTTAGAACACGATTTTTTAATATTTGTTGGCTGTTACTCATTGTCATTGTCATTATTTATGTATTTATAATTTATACCAAATCAAAGGTAGAAAAATTATCGGATTAAAGTTAAGCAGAGTTTTGTACTAAAAACCAAAAAATTACCCAATATTTTGAGTTGTCGCGGACAAGTTGTCCGAGAAAAAACGGACCTATAGAAATATCATAACAGCTACTTACATTCTTTAGGAATCTTAGAAGAGATTTTTTTTTTTTATTTAAACTTATTGCCAAGGGAATACTCCCTAAATGACTTGCGCCACGGCGAATATTTTTCAAACTGTGGTTATAAGCAGTACTTAAATGCCGAAATTACGAAAAATAATATTGAAAATGTACTGAAAGTTTTGATATTAATAATCACTGTTACATACATAAAATAAAAATTTGAGAATTTTTAGTTTTCGTTTTAATTAAAAAATATGTAGATGGTAGCTGAGAAAATTAAACTTAGTCAACGGGCAAAAAAATCGAAAAAACAAAACAGAAAGAAGGACTAACATAGCCCAGCAATATAACAATTTTATATATATGACTGTTTCAGTAGTCATACCAACTGCAAATTACTGCCCCAGGTTACTGTTTTTTATGTTTTTGCTCTCGTTCGGATATGTGAGCAAAAAGAAATTAACCCTTGACAACAACTTAACTTTATTAAATTCTCTATATTAACTTCGCGTGCGTGTGTTTTTGTTTGTTTGTCGTGGAATATTGCGATCAATTTTTAACGCATTTCCCAAAGTCCCACACATGCATATCTCCGATGACAACACTACCTATTAATTTGTGGCCCCTCAGTCCTAGGTGTCGGGGGGCTCCCATACAAATATTTTACAAAATTTACCTGATTTTCTTCGAATTATATATACATACTAGATGTTCCCGGGCGCTTTGCTACCCGCAGACTTGAACCCACGTCATTCTCTTACCATCGCGAGGTGGGGGGTGTACTATAACTTATAACCATAGAGTAATACGCACTTAGCACAAAGTCTTAGACTTTTCTATGGGCAGCCATAGTACGTAAAAGCACAGAAAGCAGCGCAGCGAACAGTGCAGCACACAGTCACTCGCTCGACCGTTCTTTCGTCGACCGTGAAAGTCCATTCTAAATACTGGTGAAAGTATTTTGAAATTCGTCCAGTAGTTTCGAAGATTACCTTCTACATACAAATCAACATAACCTCTTTATATCTTTATAAATTTTATTTTTAATTTTGCGTCCTATGATGTATTCTTGCGCGTGCTGTAATGAAACTAAATAAATGTCAAAACAAGCGGTATTACCACCTACTATCTTGAAAACAGCGCCACCTATCGGGTTCTAATTTCACAAAAACCCAAATAGCAACGAAACAAACGTATGGTTAAAATCTGCAGTTCCTAAGCTGCAGCTGGGGAACAAAAAAACCATTATATTTTGACAACAGCGCCACCTAGCGAGTTCAAACCTAAACAAAAACCCAAACCGCTAAAATCATAATCTATGGTGAAAATTTTAGCTTCCTGCTATGTCTGGTTCCTGAGAAAGGCTATCCCAATCATTACAGATATAATGATATAATAGAAGGATTTGTAGACTATGGCCAAAATAATAGACACAATTTATATGAAAAGTCAGCTTGCGTTTTTATGGTCCGAATTATATGCGCAAATTTTAAGCAAACAGCAAGGCAGATGTGTTGGAGCATGAATTCAGGCACTGCATAAATATATGTAAACAATAATTATCCCTTAATATAAGAGCTAGTTGTTGTGACCAAGTACCAACAAACACACAGGTACATAAAAATTTAAATATACGCCACAATAAGCCGTTTTTTTAATACAAAATAATCCTACATATGCACTCTCTGATGTACCACACCTAATAAAAAGCGTTAGAAATAATTTAATAAAAAGTTATTTAGATACTCCAGATGGTTTAGTTAGTTGGAAAGTATGTAATCACTTACAATTATGAGAAAAATAAGGTTGTAAAAATGTGTTGCGGTTTTGAGTCACATTATTGGTCATATTATTGTGATACATTTTTAAATTTTGGGAACTATGTTATTTCTCAACCGATTTGTATGAAATTCGGTATAGTCTTTTGAGGGACTTTTGGGTCTTTTGATGATCTTTTGGGATATTTTGGAGCTCTTTCTGCTCACACCATCAAATAAGTCAAATTAAAGGCGCATAAAGTTACACGCACTGTTTTACTTTCTTTTACATAGTAAGAGGAAGTATAGTAATCATGAAAATTTTCGAACTTGGAATTTTTGCAGATTTACCCATTACCGTGTCTCCTGAGTCAGAAAAAGCGAAAAAAAAAAACTCTGTCTGTGTCTGTCTGTGTCCACTTTACAACCCAGACGGCTGAACTTATCGTGATGAAAATTCATATTTAAGATTTTTACATAAATTGTGAGGGGCCAGATGATTTTGACGGAAATCTGACAACCGGAAGTGACAGTTTAGTTAGACAGTTTTTCGAATGCAAACCTCACCCCAAACTGGAAGCGCTTAAAGTCTAATGGCATGTCGGTCGGTTGACAGATCGCAAATGAAAGACCATGCAAATGGATCAGCTATCGAACGATAGATATGCGCACATTGCCCCAACTATTGGAATCTATTGGAATAGAAATGAAATACGACTTTTGTTGGACAGATCGAGAATCAACACAAAAGTAAAAACAAATTAAATTTTATTTTAATTTAGGCTGGAATATGTTTTTCCAGATTTTTCATTCAATTGAAAAATATCCAATTTACCGTTTTCGAATTTTGTTTTGCTAAAAATTTTCGGAAGCATAACGAACAAAACGAAAAAAAATCAACCAAATATGTCGTTCCTATCGTCAGTTATGATCGAGAGTGGATAGAAAAATTTAGATTTTTGTCGTTTGTCCGAATTTTTCGGCTTTCCTTTATAATTGTTTTTCTTATTTATAGAGCGATTTGGCTCAAATTCACACCATATAATACTCAAATCAAAATAAAGTCTTTGGCGAAAGTTGGACCCGATAGGTGGCGCTGGGGTGAAAATGTAGGTGTCGTCTTCTTTTTCTTGCTATATTGGTTCGGCTTCGTAATGTTGGTCTTTTCACGACATGTCACGTTCATTTTTGCGCTTTTCATCATCATCATATTTGACTCTACAACCGGGGTCCAGTCCTGGCCTCCCGCAAAAAGTCTCTCCACCGGTCCACCCTAAACTCTGGGCGTCCTGCTCTACGCCATCCTTCCAGCGTAGGCTTGGCCGGCCTCGCTGTCGTGTTCCACAAATCCTACCGCAAAGGACTTTCCGAGCAGGATCCTATTCGCTCATGCAAGGTGTCCTGGCCACCGGAGCCTACCGAGCTTAATTCTCTTTACGATGTCGACATCGCGGTAACGCTCGTATTCACAATATGATCGTCGATGGCTTTGACCATAGAGCAATAAGCACATAGAGCATTTTTCTTTAACAAAAAATTGATCAAATAACAAAATTTAATTTGTGGCTCAGTTTTGGTCCAGTATTTTGTCCTCTTCTTAGGTTCTTACTCTCTTTAATTCTCTGTTGTTTTGAATTGTTCCATGATCACGAGTAAGACTGGTATGACAACATGCGTATTAAATGCGTCATTTCAGACTTTTATTCAGTAGACATATAACCACGTTTCCATAACAAGTTTTTGCCGAGTAAGGGTTTCGTCAAGTTAAGAAAACGGCACGCTAACTATTAGAGTTTCTCTGAACAGAGTAGTGTTAATTTGACAGATGCGTTGTAGTTTATTACAAATGAAATGTCGGACAAATCTAACTCAACTCCTCTAGTTTTGTGGAGTTTATTTGGGTTTAACGAAATTCAGCTCTAATTAGCGTGTCCATGCACCGAAACCTAATCTAACCCTCAGTTAACTCATCATGGAAACGTAGTATATGATATAAGGTGCGTTTTTTCTCGGACAACTTGTCCGCGACAACGATAAAGTTTTTGGCGATATTTTCTACCAAAACAATATAAATGATATAAATGAATTTTTTAGTGTTTAAATTTGAACCATTCAAAGTTAATACACAAATTTTCATTCATTTTGTTGAAATTATGTTTTAAATAATTATTTTTTTTTCTGTCCGTTTTTAGAACACGATTTTTTAATATTTGTTGGCTGTTACTCATTGTCATTGTCATTTTTTATGTATTTATAATTTATACAAAATCAAATGACTTGCGCCACGGCGAATATTTTTCAAACTGTGGTTATAAGCAGTACTTAAATGCCGAAATTACGAAAAATAATATTGAAAATGTACTGAAAGTTTTGATATTAATAATCACTGTTACATACATAAAATAAAAATTTGAGAATTTTTAGTTTTCGTTTTAATTAAATATGTAGATGGTAGCTGAGAAAATTAAACTTAGTCAACGGGCAAAAAAATCGAAAAAACAAAACAGAAAGAAGGACTAACATAGCCCAGCAATATAACAATTTTATATATATGACTGTTTCAGTAGTCATACCAACTGCAAATTACTGCCCCAGGTTACTGTTTTTTATGTTTTTGCTCTCGTTCGGATATGTGAGCAAAAAGAAATTAACCCTTGACCAACTTAACTTTATTAAATTCTCTATATTAACTTCGCGTGCGTGTGTTTTTGTTTGTTTGTCGTGGAATATTGCGATCAATTTTTAACGCATTTCCCAAAGTCCGATTTCATTGAAATTTTGCACACATGCATATCTCCGATGACAACACTACCTATTAATTTGTGGCCCCTCAGTCCTAGGTGTCGGGGGGCTCCCATACAAATATTTTACAAAATTTACCTGATTTTCTTCGAATTATATATACATACTAGATGTTCCCGGGCGCTTTGCTACCCGCAGACTTGAACCCACGTCATTCTCTTACCATCGCGAGGTGGGGGGTGTACTATAACTTATAACCATAGAGTAATACGCACTTAGCACAAAGTCTTAGACTTTTCTATGGGCAGCCATAGTACGTAAAAGCACAGAAAGCAGCGCAGCGAACAGTGCAGCACACAGTCACTCGCTCGACCGTTCTTTCGTCGACCGTGAAAGTCCATTCTAAATACTGGTGAAAGTATTTTGAAATTCGTCCAGTAGTTTCGAAGATTACCTTCTACATACAAATCAACATAACCTCTTTATATCTTTATAAATTTTATTTTTAATTTTGCGTCCTATGATGTATTCTTGCGCGTGCTGTAATGAAACTAAATAAATGTCAAAACAAGCGGTATTACCACCTACTATCTTGAAAACAGCGCCACCTATCGGGTTCTAATTTCACAAAAACCCAAATAGCAACGAAACAAACGTATGGTTAAAATCTGCAGTTCCTAAGCTGCAGCTGGGGAACAAAAAAACCATTATATTTTGACAACAGCGCCACCTAGCGAGTTCAAACCTAAACAAAAACCCAAACCGCTAAAATCATAATCTATGGTGAAAATTTTAGCTTCCTGCTATGTCTGGTTCCTGAGAAAGGCTATCCCAATCATTACAGATATAATGATATAATAGAAGGATTTGTAGACTATGGCCAAAATAATAGACACAATTTATATGAAAAGTCAGCTTGCGTTTTTATGGTCCGAATTATATGCGCAAATTTTAAGCAAACAGCAAGGCAGATGTGTTGGAGCATGAATTCAGGCACTGCATAAATATATGTAAACAATAATTATCCCTTAATATAAGAGCTAGTTGTTGTGACCAAGTACCAACAAACAAAGAGGTACATAAAAATTTAAATATACGCCACAATAACCCGTTTTTTTAATACAAAATAATCCTACATATGCACTCTCTGATGTACCACACCTAATAAAAAGCGTTAGAAATAATTTAATAAAAAGTTATTTAGATACTCCAGACGGTTTAGTTAGTTGGAAAGTATGTAATCACTTACAATTATGAGAAAAATAAGGTTGTAAAAATGTGTTGCGGTTTTGAGTCACATTATTGGTCATATTATTGTGATACATTTTTAAATTTTGGGAACTATGTTATTTCTCAACCGATTTGTATGAAATTCGGTATAGTCTTTTGAGGGACTTTTGGGTCTTTTGATGATCTTTTGGGATATTTTGGAACTCTTTCTGCTCACACCATCAAATAAGTCAAATTAAAGGCGCATAAAGTTACACGTACTGTTTTACTTTCTTTTACATAGTAAGAGGAAGTATAGTAATCATGAAAATTTTCGAACTTGGAATTTTTGCAGATTTACCCATTACCGTGTCTCCTGAGTCAGAAAAAGCGAAAAAAAAACTCTGTCTGTGTCTGTCTGTGTCCACTTGACAACTCAGACGGCTGAACTTATCGTGATGAAAATTCATATTTAAGATTTTTACATAAATTGTGAGGGGCCAGATGATTTTGACGGAAATCTGACAACCGGAAGTGACAGTTTAGTTAGACAGTTTTTCGAATGCAAACCTCACCCCAAACTGGAAGCGCTTAAAGTCTAATGGCATGTCGGTCGGTTGACAGATCGCAAATGAAAGACCATGCAAATGGATCAGCTATCGAACGATAGATATGCGCACATTGCCCCAACTATTGGAATCTATTGGAATAGAAATGAAATACGACTTTTGTTGGACAGATCGAGAATCAACACAAAAGTAAAAACAAATTAAATTTTATTTTAATTTAGGCTGGAATATGTTTTTCCAGATTTTTCATTCAATTGAAAAATATCCAATTTACCGTTTTCGAATTTTGTTTTGCTAAAAATTTTCGGAAGCATAACGAACAAAACGAAAAAAAATCAACCAAATATGTCGTTCCTATCGTCAGTTATGATCGAGAGTGGATAGAAAAATTTAGATTTTTGTCGTTTGTCCGAATTTTTCGGCTTTCCTTTATAATTGTTTTTCTTATTTATGGAGCGATTTGGCTCAAATTCACACCATATAATACTCAAATCAAAATAAAGTCTTTGGCGAAAGTTGGACCCGATAGGTGGCGCTGGGGTGAAAATGTAGGTGTCGTCTTCTTTTTCTTGCTATATTGGTTCGGCTTCGTAATGTTGGTCTTTTCACGACATGTCACGTTCATTTTTGCGCTTTTCATCATCATCATATTTGACTCTACAACCGGGGTTCAGTCCTGGCCTCCCGCAAAAAGTCTCTCCACCGGTCCACCCTAAACTCTGGGCGTCCTGGTCTACGCCATCCTTCCAGCGTAGGCTTGGCCGGCCTCGCTGTCGTGTTCCACAAATCCTACCGCAAAGGACTTTCCGAGCAGGATCCTATTCGCTCATGCAAGGTGTCCTGGCCACCGGAGCCTACCGAGCTTAATTCTCTTTACGATGTCGACATCGCGGTAACGCTCGTATTCACAATATGATCGTCGATGGCTTTGACCATAGAGCAATAAGCACATAGAGCATTTTTCTTTAACAAAAATTTGATCAAATAACAAAATTTAATTTGTGGCTCAGTTTTGGTCCAGTATTTTGTCCTCTTCTTAGGTTTTTACTCTCTTTAATTCTCTGTTGTTTTGAATTGTTCCATGATCACGAGTAAGACTGGTATGACAACATGCGTATTAAATGCGTCATTTCAGACTTTTATTCAGTAGACATATAACCACGTTTCCATAACAAGTTTTTGCCGAGTAAGGGTTTCGTCAAGTTAAGAAAACGGCACGATAACTATTAGAGTTTCTCTGAACAGAGTAGTGTTAATTTGACAGATGCGTTGTAGTTTATTACAAATGAAATGTCGGACAAATCTAACTCAACTCCTCTAGTTTTGTGGAGTTTATTTGGGTTTAACGAAATTCAGCTCTAATTAGCGTGTCCATGCACCGAAACCTAATCTAACCCTCAGTTAACTCATCATGGAAACGTAGTATATGATATAAGGTGCGTTTTTTCTCGGACAACTTGTCCGCGACAACGATAAAGTTTTTGGCGATATTTTCTACCAAAACAATATAAATGATATAAATGAATTTTTTAGTGTTTAAATTTGAACCATTCAAAGTTAATACACAAATTTTCATTCATTTTGTTGAAATTATGTTTTAAATAATTATTTTTTTTTCTGTCCGTTTTTAGAACACGATTTTTTAATATTTGTTGGCTGTTACTCATTGTCATTGTCATTATTTATGTATTTATAATTTATACCAAATCAAAGGTAGAAAAATTATCGGATTAAAGTTAAGCAGAGTTTTGTACTAAAAACCGAAAAATTACCCAATATTTTGAGTTGTCGCGGACAAGTTGTCCGAGAAAAAACGGACCTATAGAAATATCATAACAGCTACCTACATTCTTTAGGAATCTTAGAAGAGATTTTTATTTTTTTTATTTAAACTTATTGCCAAGGGAATACTCCCTAAATGACTTGCGCCACGGCGAATATTTTTCAAACTGTGGTTATAAGCAGTACTTAAATGCCGAAATTACGAAAAATAATATTGCAAATGTACTGAAAGTTTTGATATTAATAATCACTGTTACATACATAAAATAAAAATTTGAGAATTTTTAGTTTTCGTTTTAATTAAAAAATATGTAGATGGTAGCTGAGAAAATTAAACTTAGTCAACGGGCAAAAAAATCGAAAAAACAAAACAGAAAGAAGGACTAACATAGCCCAGCAATATAACAATTTTATATATATGACTGTTTCAGTAGTCATACCAACTGCAAATTACTGCCCCAGGTTACTGTTTTTTATGTTTTTGCTCTCGTTCGGATATGTGAGCAAAAAGAAATTAACCCTTGACCAACTTAACTTTATTAAATTCTCTATATTAACTTCGCGTGCGTGTGTTTTTGTTTGTTTGTCGTGGAATATTGCGATCAATTTTTAACACATTTCCCAAAGTCCGATTTCATTGAAATTTTGCACACATGCATATCTCCGATGACAACACTACCTATTAATTTGTGGCCCCTCAGTCCTCGGTGTCGGGGGGCTCCCATACAAATATTTTACAAAATTTACCTGATTTTCTTCGAATTATATATACATACTAGATGTTCCCGGGCGCTTTGCTACCCGCAGACTTGAACCCACGTCATTCTCTTACTATCGCGAGGTGGGGGGTGTACTATAACTTATAACCATAGAGTAATACGCACTTAGCACAAAGTCTTAGACTTTTCTATGGGCAGCCATTGTACGTAAAAGCACAGAAAGCAGCGCAGCGAACAGTGCAGCACACAGTCACTCGCTCGACCATTCTTTCGTCGACCGTGAAAGTCCATTCTAAATACTGGTGAAAGTATTTTGAAATTCGTCCAGTAGTTTCGAAGATTACCTCCTACATACAAATCAACATAACCTCTTTATATCTTTATAAATTTTATTTTTAATTTTGCGTCCTATGATGTATTCTTGCGCGTGCTGTAATGAAACTAAATAAATGTCAAAACAAGCGGTCTTACCACCTACTATCTTGAAAACAGCGCCACCTATCGGGTCCTAATTTCACAAAAACCCAAATAGCAACGAAACAAAAGTATGGTTAAAATCTGCAGTTCCTAAGCTGCAGCTGAGAAACAAAAAAACCATTATATTTTGACAACAGCGCCACCTAGCGAGTTCAAACCTAAACAAAAACCCAAACCGCTAAAATCCTAATCTATGGTGAAAATTTTAGCTTCCTGCTATGTCTGGTTCCTGAGAAAGCCTATCCCAATCATTACAGACACCGTTTTTATATATTTGATGTATCTCCGATGGACAACACTTTTTATACAAATTTTGGAGACCCCGGGTTCGTGGGGCCCCATACAAATTTTTTAAAAAATTACCCGATTTTCTTTAAATTTTATATGCATTTGTATCTCCGATGGACAACACTTTATCTAAAAATTTTGGACTTTACATTTGTACATTTTCTAAAAATTAGCCCGATTTCCTTCAAATTTTAAACACATAATATGTATCTCCTATTAGAGAATTTACATGAAAATTTTTATTTTTTGGGTTGTTTTTTTTTTTCAATTTCAAAGAAGTTCTTGTACGAATTAAAATAAAAAACACATGTTTTCATTTACTACTGATCAGATTATATTTTTACTCCATTAAGAAATAACTGTTTTCACAGAATTTGGCCTTTACGGTTCCGGGTTAACCAAAAATATACGACGTGCATAATTTCTGCAACTGACTGATTCTATAACTCAAACAGAAAACAAAAACGTACTACCTCCCTAATTAAGAATAGTATGCCCTTAGTGACAGAGTTTCTCAGCTCCGCCGACGAACATATTTCCTTATGGAAAACACATCTCCTTAACCAAAGTAATGCTGGGCATTCACAGACAGAGAATGTGTTCGGATAATTCATCATGTTCCGAACAGAACGGACGGCAGCCCATTTGACACCACAGTAGGGTTCAGGTCCTATTAACGCAGATTGCGATCCAGCCCCGGCTATTCCGACAGTATGTATGTCCTTTATACGTTACAACACCGTTTATCCGAACGCGTTCATACCATAATGAGCAGGTTTTCGTCATATTTCTGAAGCGGTCAGACTTCTGGGTCAAGGGATTTTTTTTACAAATCACACTAAAGTCATTGGTGTGCATAATTTATTTGTTATTTAAAGAAAACTAGAACCGCCATATTTAAGAAAGGGTCGGAAACTTTGGTCGAGATCTTATGGTTTCGTAAATTTTCCAGAATTTTTTATACATGGTGGTCCGGCTTGGGATGCTAATCCGTTCCTTGACTTATTTTGATTAAAAAATCTAATGGGAGAGACGGGTCTATTTTCAACACCCACTGAGTTAGAAGACATTCAAAAAAGTGCCTTTAAAATACTTATAAAACATTGAGTCATAACTTCTAATCTTTTCGACCAAAAGGTAATGAAAGTGGCTTTTCGTAAGCATAAATGATCAGTAATTCTTTGTATTACCGTTATTAACAGTCGTGTTTTTATTTGGAGGCATTAGGCCGTTCCTTCCACCACCGATTCAGGAATTTTTCTTTTATGAAATGAGTAACAAGTTTGCCATAATGACTTAGAGAACCATAACGTTGGTAAAAAAGCTGTTCTCTTTGTGAAACTGGAACCAATTTCAGTAGCTCTGGCAATTTATTTTGCAAACATTTTAAGTATTTTGTACTGTTGTGTACAGCATATTATAAATCGTCAAAGCATAAAGCAATAAACATATAGAGTATTTTTCTTTAACATAATTTGTTCCTATGGACAGCCAAAACTCGACTTTGGCAAGTTTTGTGTGTATAAGTTGTGAGAGCAATACTCATTACGTTTTTGTTTTCTGTTTGAGTTATAGAATCAGTCAGTTATGTTATGTTTATGTTAACCCTGAACCGTAAAGGCTCAATATTATCTAATAACAACACTATTTTATATACAAAATTCTGTGAAAACAGTTATTTCTCTCTCTTAGGCTAAGATACAAAGATCTCATTAGGTCGTTTAGACACATGGTGAGACTGGAACCAATTTCAGTAGCTCTGGCAATTTATTTTGCAAACATTTTAAGTATTTTGTACTGTCTAGTGTTGTGTACAGCATATTATAAATCGTCAAAGCATAAAGCAATAAACATATAGAGTATTTTTCTTTAACATAATTTGTTCCTATGGACAGCCAAAACTCGACTTTGGCAAGTTTTGTGTGTATAAGTTGTGAGAGCAATACTCATTACGTTTTTGTTTTCTGTTTGAGTTATAGAATCAGTCAGTTATGTTATGTTTATGTTAACCCTGAACCGTAAAGGCTCAATATTATCTAATAACAACACTATTTTATATACAAAATTCTGTGAAAACAGTTATTTCTCTCTCTTAGGCTAAGATACAAAGATCTCATTAGGTCGTTTAGACACATGGGTCGGGTCTTTTTCAAAAAAAAAAAAAAAATACTGTCTGAATACAGATTTTCATTTTTATTAATATAGATATACAGTTGTAGGAGGACTATCGATTATGATTCAAAATGCCTATTAATTTGCAATTGTTTTTCTATTCCTAACACACAGACAGTTCGACCTGTAAATGCTTTTCTTATTGTTGACGTACAAAATGATTTTATAAGTGGGTCCTTGGATATTAGTAATTGTAGTGCACAGCAAAATGGGCATGAGGTAAGTAAGAAAGCACCTTGGCGGTTGTATCTAAAGTAAATAAATTAGTAATTATTTAGAAGAACAAAATTATATTTCCAAAATATATCGTAGCAAAAATAATTTTTAAATTGTAATCGATGCAGTATTTTTAAGGCGTAAAGTAAAACAACTTTAAAAACGTATCATTTCTTTTCAATTACTATTACGGTATAGATTCTAGAGCCTATAAATAATTTACTTGAAACAGTGGATTTTGATGCGGTGTTTTACTCTCTGGACTGGCATCCAAGCGATCATGTTTCATTTATTGATAATGTTAAGATGCGACCCTTAGATGAGTCATCACAAGTATTCAATTTAATTTAGGATTAACCTACAATTTGAACATTGGTCCTCATTCTAGATTGATGCCAATTCCGCTCAGGTATTCGATACAGTAGTTTTTGCCGGACCCACCCCTATGAAGCAGAGGTTGTGGCCACGCCATTGTGTACAGGACTCTTGGGGCGCAGAGCTACACAAAGATTTGAAGGCAAAATAAATTTTTTTTTATACATAATATGATATATGATAACTATTATCTTCTATTTAGATATTTACCTTAGCTCACTCATTACCGCTTTTAGGCTAATTGAATATCTATATAAATAATTTAAATTTATAATGAATTTCTTTTCGTGCTGCTTACACCACTTTATAATTTTATAAAAATTAAACAAATAATTATTTAATTTTAATTGAATAAATCTTCCTTATTGTGAAGTTTAATTTATTTGCTGGATAGATTTTGGAACGTAAAGTTCCATCTTCAGTGGTTGATAAATTTTAATCGAATATTAATTTTAAATTTAAATAGTTTATTATTTTTGATGTTATGAAAAAGTGTTGTCATCATGTGTGCAAAGTTTCAATGAAGTGGGTTAAAAATTGATCGCAAGATTTCACGACAAACAAACAAAAAAACAAACAAACACACGGGACCGCGGTACTAATATAGATAATTTAAAAAGGCAATTTTTGCTCTCAATTTGATCAATTTTATTGAAAAAAAAAAAAAAAAATTAAAAAAAAAAATTTTTGGATGTGTGGAAACAATTGCTTGCCACTATGTCATTTGAAAATTCATTGAAAATCATTGAACTGATATTATTTCACCAAAGTTTTAGAATTACAATGAAGCGTGTGTAGGTGATGAGTGAGAGAGGCAAGAAGTATATAGATAGAAGATATGACTGTTAAGTCTGAAATGTAAACGTTTTAAAAAGGTACCTAAAACTAATATTTTACTGATACGAAAAAGTAGATTGCGGAAAACGCCATAAAAGTCTACAAAGGTACTAATCCTGAAATAGATTCTTACTCTGTTTTTTGGGATAATAAGAAGCTCTCAGATACTACATTGAATGCCCAGTTGAAAATGAAAGGAGCCACAGATATTTACGTTTGTGGATTAGCGTATGATGTTTGCGTTGGTAAGTGGTACTATGAAAAAGAAAGTAAAAGGTTTTTGAAAACTAGTTAAATTATATAATACGAGTAGAATTTAATTTGTATTGTACGAATAGTATCTTATGTTTTTCTGTTGTTTCAGGTGCTACAGCTGTAGACGCTTTATCAGCCGGCTATAGGACTATTCTAATAGATGATTGTTGTCGTGGTACGGATCTTCACGACATAGAAAATACAAAATACAAAGTTAATTCTAGCAACGGAGTTGTGATCCATTCTAATGAAGTGTGTATACAGTATTTTATATTGTTAATGTGGATAAAGTACACTCGTATTTTTAGGTAAAACCAATGGTAGAAGGCCGAGATCGGCGACCCGAACTAGGATATAAATTGGCAATGGAGCTTAAAAATCCTGACTCAGTTTTATCACAAAGAAACTCTATTCGCCCTATACTTTAATTGTATGAGTATTATTATTGCTGAATTTATAGAGTAGTGGTAATGAATTACTGATACTAAATAACTAATAGGCTACTTTCACAATTCCTTTTCTTGTCGTTATTGCTATTACCTTTAAAGCTACAAAAGGCTACTAAATTGAAAAAAAATTAGAGAGTTAATAAGCAAACTTTATTTTATTATTATTAATAATTATTTCTTTCTTTCTTGGATTTAAAAATTGTGTAAAATCAAAGTGTGTTGATTGTGTAAAATCACAAAAGAAATAATACAATGTGCTTAAAGCTTTATATACAAAAACTTTTACTAAATTATTTACGATGGTAGGAATGGATCATCATCATTATTTGCTCTACAATTGATTTAAATTAAATTTTATGAGCTCTACCAAGTATATATCGAAATTTATTAAAACTTATGTAAACTAATGGCGTTGATTTACGTTTCTCTTCACGTTGGTCTGACTGAGTTGCTGGTTGTCTTGCAGTGAGATGATGGGCGAGTTTTTTTGGTTTGATGTCGGAGACATGGGTAATGTCCTATCTGATATATCCGATGATTTTTTTCTCTGAACAGATCTGTCAGAGTGTTTTTGTTCTGTTGTGTTGTCTTTTAGTATCAGAGAAACTCAATATTTATAATTTTTATTTTAGTGGTAAAAGCACATAAGACGTGAAAGAAATAAGAAAATTTTTTAATTTAATTGATATAAATTATTGTTGTTACGAAAATTAGTTAGTAGTAGCGCTGATAATGGAATTCGAATTCCAAGATATATCGCAATGTACATACTACATACTAAAAATAGTCACTGAATTAGAATTAAACCCTTTTGAATAGCACACTTTTAGGCTTTAAGATAATTAGATTATTTAAAATGTAACCGCTTGTAAGTTTAAATCAAACATACATACTGATCAAAAATGATTCAAACCGGTTTGTGCGGTTTGTCCAGTTTGCGTGTAGGAACATGATTGTACATGTAGTTTATTTTTAGAAGTATCGTTAGTTGTCTGGGAGTCTGAATCCATTACATCATCGTTAAAAGAAGGCTTAATAGTCAAAGAAAGGTGATTTGAGCAATTGCGGAAACTGGAGAGGAATTGCCCTGCTTAACACCATAAACAAAGTGATAGCTAGGCGCTTACAGAATGCGTTAGAGCCAATTTTGAGAAATGAGCAAGCAGGATTTCGCCCAAACCGTTCTTGTACTGACCACATTAACACCATGCGTATAATCATTGAACAGTCAGTTGAGTATGGCTCTCCTCTGTATATGGTTTTTGTAGATTTTAAACGCGCTTTTGATAGCGTAGGCCGAAACATGATGTGGCAGATTTTGTCTAGCTATGGTGTTCCGGAAAAAATCATTAACATCATTAAGGAGCTGTACCACGACTCAACATGCCGCGTTATTCATAACGGTCATCTTGGCTCACCTTTCAACATCTACTCGGGAGTCAAGCAAGGCTGCACCCTCTCAACATTGCTTTTCACAATTGTTATCGACTGGGTGATGAAAATAGTAATCCGTACTTCATCGGGTTTGCCATGGAATGTTTTTCACCGCCTAGAAGACCTAGACTATGCCGATGATATCTGTCTCCTATCACAATCGCTAGGTGACATGGAGCGAAATTTAAACTCACTAGAACTCCACGCTAACAAAGTGGGGTTAAAAATTAACGTCTCAAAAACAAAACTACTTCGCGTTAACGCTAGTGGAACATGTGATCTCTCAATTGACGGACATCAGATAGAGGAAGTCGATAAGTTTTGTTATTTGGGCAGATGGATGTCAAAAAATGGTGGTGCTGACTCGGATGTGTGCTCTCGTGTAAACAAGGCGCGACACTCCTATAGTATGCTAAATAATATCTGGAACTCCTCGCAAATCTCCCGGAATGGTACTCTTGTATGGCTGCAAAACGTGGAAAGTCACAGAGTCAATTGCGACGCGCCTCCAAGTTTTCGTCAACAAGTGCCTAAGGAGGATACTGAGAATAAGATGGCCGGACATTATCACCAATCAAGACTTGCGGAGAGTAACACAGTTCTTGTTGTTCCCTCATTTGATGTGTTGCCGACCGCAAATTGTTATTGCGTGTGAATTATTTTGGGTAATTAATATGTGTGGCTTGATCGTTTCTTCTTGTTGCTGGATATGAGTGTTAATGATGTTTGGGATGGGTGCTATTACGATTGATCTGATGTTTGTTCTTTGCTGAGCTTGGTACGCTTCATCGCCTCGGGATTATGTAGCCAGTTGGAATTTATGGGCAAGATTTTTCGTTTCCTTGATGGCCGTTGAGGTGCTGGATGTTGGATTTTCCGATGAGATGTGATTGGTGCTGTTGCCTGCTGCGGTAACCTTGCAAGCGGATGCTGCCAAGGTGGTGCATTTTTTATCTCTTCAGTAAGGACTACTTTACTATCGATTTGGGTAGGGGAGCTGATTTGGGGCGATTTATCTTCTATGGGTAAGGGACACACCTTGCCCCTGAAAGTGCCCTTTGTGGTCCTCACTTCCACAACTCTGGTCAGACCATCAACCCCCTTGGGTTCCTTAACTATCCTTCCTAATGGCCACTTCAAGGGAGGTATGTTGTCTTCCATTAGTAACACTATAGTGCCTGGATGTATAGTCTTATTCTCCTGATGCCATTTTGTTCGGGTTTGTAGCTCATGTATATATTCCTTTGTCAAGCGCTTCCAAAATTGATTTTGTAGTAGTTTAACTAATTCCCATCTTTTGGTAAGAGTGGTTGGCCTTTCTTTTGCGTACGGATTGACAACTGAGGTGAGAGGCTCGCCAATCAAAAAATGTCCGGGTGTCAGTGCTTGCGGATCGTTGGGATTAGTCGACAAGCTGGTAAGTGGTCTGGAATTTAAAATTCCTTCTATCTCTGTTACTAGGGTATGAAGTTCTTCATGGGTGAGTGAAGCCCCTAGTGTTATTCTTTTCAGATGATACCTCGCCGATTTTACTGCAGCTTCCCATAATCCTCTATAATGAGGAATGGAATGAAGCACCATTGAATTTGTTCGTCTGAGCAGCCTTTTTTTATATCTTCTTGTGCGTCGTCGTTATAGAAGAACTTGTGAAGCTCTTGAAGTTCGTTCCGAGCCCCTACAAAGTTGGTTGCATTGTCGGAAAATATTTTCGAAGGTCGTCCCCTTCTTGCAATGAAACGCTTCAGGGCACCTAAAAACGCAGCTGTTGTTAGATCGGATACGATCTCCATATGAATTGCTTTGGTTGCAAAACAAATAAATATAGCCATGTATGCCTTGGTGGGTCTTTTTCCTTTCAGCTTGTAATGAACTTCTACTGGTCCGCAAAAGTCCATTCCAGAGTTTACGAATGGTCGGCTTGGCTGTACTCTTTCCGGGGGAAGATTTCCCATTAATTGTTAAATTGAGTGTGGTTTAGTTCTCGCGCATCTTAAGCAATTGTGAACGGTATGTTGAGCAAGCGCCTTCATTGGTAGTGGCCAAAATCGCTACCTGGTTATCGCTACCAGTGCTTGTTGACCCGCATGCAGATGTTTCTCGTGGAGATATCGTACTAACAATTTGACAATTGGACTTTTGTGTGGTAACACTATTGGGTGTTTGGCATCAAATGGAATGCTTGTTGCTTGTAGCCTTCCGCCAACACGCATTAGTCCTTGATCATCAACAAATGGTACCAAGGAACTCAGCTTGCTGCTGGGTGAAACACAACTTGCTTTCTTTAATTTTGCCATGTCTTCTGAGAAGTATTCCGCCTGAATTTTCCTCAGTATGAAAATCTCAGCTTCGTGTTCTTCTGTTGCTTCCAGTGCCTGCCCACATATTCTATTATGTCTCCTTGCGTTCTGGCAGAATCTCCGAATGTATGCAATGATTTGTCTTAGTCTTATGAATGACCCTCTGTGGTCTATAGAGTCAATCAATGATTCCTTCCTTTTACAGAAGGTCAAAACTATTTTAACCTCCTTTTCTTCCCTTGGATCAGATGTTGGAATAATGGGAATGGAAATGGGCCAAATGGGCTCTCGTAGAAATCCTGGCCCCTTGAACCATTGAGTCGATGTTAGCAGTTCGTCAGGCCTCATGCCTCTGGAAACCTTGTCAGCTGGATTGTACCTTGTTGGTACATGTTTCCAGTCTTTGATTTGCGACAGCCTTTGAATTTCTGCCACACGATTTGCAACGAATGTCTTAAATGAAGATGACTCCTTTCTGATCCATGCTAATGTGATCATTGAGTCCGTCCAATGGACCGTTCTATTTATATCAATATTTAAATATCCTTTTACGTTGCTGACCAATTCTGCTAATAGAACTGCAGCCGAGAGTTCGAGTCGAGGCACCGATAGCTTCTTAAGCGGTGCTACTCGAGACTTTGTACATAAAAGGTTCACCGAAATTCCGAAATTGGTATCTATACATGTTATGTAGATTGCGGCGCCATATGCCTTTTCACTTGCATCTGAAAAACCATGATTCTCGATCACCCTTGACTTGCTTGAAGAGAGTACATGCCGTGGAATTGTGAGAGAATTCAGCGCCGAAAGTTGTTGATGAAAGTTTTGCCACCTGGTATGTAATTCTTGGGGTACAGCAGCATCCCAGTCAAATTTTAGTATCCAGAGTTCTTGTAGCATAATTTTTGCTTTGTACCTATTACTGGGTTTATTAACCTAAGTGGATCATATAAACGTGCCGTTTCTGATAGGATAGATCGTTTGGTTGTATGCTTATTTTCTGATAAACTTGTTTTTATCGCGAAATAGTCCTTTAATGGATACCATATCATGCCAAGGGTTTTGACGTGCTCATCCTCCTTCCCTCCAATGTCGATCTTGATTTCGATGTGACTCGCTGGTATTCCCTGTAACAGCTGAGGATGATTTGAGCACCACTTTCTTAACTCCAATCCTCTTCCTTTAAGCAAAGCTTCCACTTCCTTTCGCATGGCAAGAGCCTTTGCAAAGTCATCATGGCCCGTCATAACATCATCCACGTAGAAATCGGATTTGGCAATTCTTGCACCCTCTGGGTAATGTCGTTCTTCAAAATCTGCCAAATGCTGCAAACTTTTTGTTGCTAAGTAGGAGGCCGAAGATGTGCCGTAAGTGACAGTGCATAGTTGGTATATTTTCAACGGTGTTTGTGCGTCATCCATACAGATGATAACTCATAACTCATGAGAATTTGTCGATACATTTTGGCTATATCAGCGGTAAAGACATACTTGTAAGACCGAAATCGGAGCAGCATTAAAACATCGTTTAATGCGACTCTATTTGATGATTTGCATGCAGCGTCAAATACCACTCGAAGCTTAGTTGTGGTACTTTCTGGTTTTTGTACACAATGGTGAGGAAGGAAGTAGTGATTTGAGGGGATATCACTTGGCTTGATTTCCTTCATGTGTCCCATTTCGATGTATTCTTGCATAAAAGCCCTGTATTGGGTCTTTAGGTGAGGATTTTTTTCTAATTTCCTTTCGATGGCGAAAAAACGGCGCATCGCTGTTTCCTTTGATTCCCCTAAAACGCTTGGGGATTGCGAAAATGGCAGTTCGACAATAAATCGGCCGTCTATTCCTCTTACCGTATTTTTATGATAGTGTTCTTCACATTTCTGTTCTACCGCGCTGAGTTTTTTCTTGGGCGTCGCCGCATCTTCTTCAATTTTCCAAAATCTCTCTAGTTGGTCGTGTAGTTCATTTGTAGATATGCCACATAATGCGTTTTTAGCGGTGACATTCTTCGATAGCTTACCTTGGACTACCCATCCCAATGTGGTATTTTGAAGCGTAGGTAGGTTTTTCCCCATTTTCACTTGTCCAACCCACATAAGTTCAGAGTATAACTCCGCGCCAAGCAAAATGTCAATTTTTTTAGATTTGTTGAAGTGAGGGTCAGCCAATTGTAAGTTTGCTGAAACCTTCCACCCAAAGATTTTGACGTCTTGTCTTGGCTGTTCAGACGTTATTTTTGGCAGTATGAAGACCTCAACTGTTTGAAACTTATATTTTTGGACTGTAATTCGAGTGTCGTTCTTGTATGTGATTTAGATTTTGATGATCCCATTCCATCTATTTGGAGTTGCTGGGTCAACTCTTTAAGACCCAATTTTCTATATAGATTCTCAGAGATAAATGAAAGCTGAGAGCCAGAGTCAAGTATTGCTGTTGTCTCTACTGTGTTTCTCTGACTATCTACAATATTGATCCTTGCTGTTGCTAGAAAAACGCAGGCTGTCTCTTCCCTTTCATGAAATGCAGCATTGGTCGATGCACGCTGAAGATCTTTGGAGAGAATGGGCTTATAATTTTCTTTCTGATCACCAAAGTGCCAGAGTATTGTGTTTCTGTTGGCACCTTAAACATGTTCCGGATTTGCAGTCGCGGTATGCGTGACCGGACTTTAAGCAATTTAGGCAGAGCTTTAGGTCTCGTACCTTAAAATTTCGTTCTTGTGGAGACATTTGTAGGAACCTCTTACATTTCGCTAACATGTGAGCGGCGTCTTTGCATAAGTGGCACGTCCTTTCATTTTCTGTTGTGATTAAACAATTTGACTTGTTGTTCAATCTTTGGTTTTTCTCTTCTATCACCAAGGGCTTTTAACATCTGGAAGCGCTTCTCCAAAAACGCTAGAAATGTTGAAACTTGCGGTATTTCACGGGGATTGGACAAGGACTGCTCAAACAACCGGTGGCTTTCTGGATCCAACTTCTGTAGCATCAGGTGTAATACTAATGCGTCCCAACTGTATGTTTCTATGCCAAGGTTGCCAATACCAAGCAATGCTTCCTTCAATGCATCATGCATTTTTTTTAGTCCACCTGCGGACACTGCGTTAAGGACTGGTAGAGCAACGAATTTTTGTATGAACGCTGAGACGATTAGACGCTTATTTTCATAGCGGTCCTTGAGAATTTTCCAGGCAGTTTCGTAACTGTCCCCGGTTATCGGGAGCTGTTGAATCAGACGTGCAGCATCTTCTGTCACGTTTGCCTTCAAGTAGTACATCTTTTGCGAAAGGCCTATGCTTTGTTGATGTATGAGTTGCTGGAAGAGTTCTGCAAACTGCCTCCATTGTAAATAATCTCCATTGAATACATTTTAGGAATCCTCTATTCCAAAGAACTCATCTTGAGAGTAGGAGCCATACTCATCTTCTGACACTATCCCTTGATGAATTCTGGAAATGTTGTCCCAATGAGCCTTTACTGCATTCGATCGTTGGTCGATGTAGGCAACTGACTGTGTTTGCTCTAGCTCGACATTGATCCTTTGAATGAATCGTTTAAGACCTGCCATCGCAGCGAATTCAGCTCGAATCTGCCTTTGCTGTGACGTTGTTGCAGCAGAAGATGTGTTCATGTTCCTTGCCTTCTCAAAGAACTTCACTGTGTTATAAGTGTTGATGATTGTGTCGGCCTAACCTTACGCCTTAACTCTGTCGGCCGAGTTCAACGCCGTTAAACACTATTTGTTAATAGAAAGACTGTGTCGGCCCAGTCTAACGCCTTACCAATGTATTGAGATGTGTATAATGGTTGTGTTGGCCCAACCACACGCCTGAGCTCTGTCGGCCGAGCTCAACGCCGTATAACACTACTTAAAAAAAATAGAGAGACTGTGTCGGCCCAGTCTAACGCCTTAAGGATCGAGTACTAGAGCTCTTACCACTGGTGGGGGAAACTCTGTACTATGCATCGATCACGTCGGGGTCACCAAATGTTTTCTATAGCGAACAACTGTTTTGTTGCCCGCTTGTGGAATTAAACAACGCTGGTATGCTAGTTGAATGGAACTCGTTTTTATTTACCAAAATTACTTTCTTTTATACTTAAATTACTTAAATCAAAGTACATGCTAAAGAGATCTGATTTGTAAATAACTAGGTTTAAAGTGCTAAATTAACAAAAAGGCGTATGTAGGTTATATTAAAGTGTGTAATTGACATAAAGTGCATTAGTATGTCTAATGCCTTTACTAAGATCATTGGACAGCTAACCTTCTCCATAAAGCTAGTATCCATAGCGACGCCCATCTTAGCCAATTCGTCCGCCTTCTCATTACGCACTATATTACTATGCCCCGGCACACATACTATGGTAATGTCAAGGAATTGACTGATCAAGGCCAACTCTTCTTATCACTGTTGTACTGCACTGCACGTCGCAACATACTTGATAAATAGGTCAGAAGGTAGTAGGTTCAAGATGGTGTTAAGGGCCTCGGTCGGGCAAGACCGTAGAGCTCCTGTAATGCCTGCTGCTGCTGATCGCTGTAACCTGCTGAGTTTGGTGGCGTTATACTTCTTCTTCATCGCTGGCCACCAAACCAGCGATCCATAGGTGAGAATTGTCCTTAAAACAGCTGTGTACAGCCATCATTGGTTGAATACCCTATTTCCTTCCGAAGGTTTTGCTGCTAGCATAGAGGGCCACGCATGCTTTCTTAACCCTGTTCTCTATGTTAGCCTTACGGTTAAGCTTCCTATCTAAGATTACTCCGAGATATTTGGCGCTGGGGGTAAGGTTGAGACTTTTCCCGTTGAGTTTTGGAAGGATAAAGGCCGGTATCTTGGATTTAGTGGTGAAAAAAACCATTTCGGTCTTCCCAGGGCTTACTCCAAGGCCACAACTTGTTGCCCAGAAGCTAACTTTACCCAGGGCCCTTTCCATGACTTCACTGATCACGGAAAGGTACTGGCCTGATACGAGTATCACCACATCATCTGCATACGCTACTGCCTTTGTCCTATCCTCTTCAAGTTTTAGTAGCATATCATTAATTACCATCAGCCATAGTAAGGGAGAGATAACCCCTCCTTGGGGAGTGCCTCTGTCGAATCATTTGGTAATACTACAGCTGCAAAAATTGGCATGTGTAATCTAGCTGCCGAGCATGGATACGATCCATTGCGTAAGGAAGGATTCCTGACTTAGTCGGAGCTTTCTTAATGGCCTCAATGTGCACATTGTTGAAAGCTCCTTCTATATCTAAAAAGGTGGCTAACGTAAACTGTCGATCGTGTGCTCAATCGTTCGCACTACCTCATGAAGGGCAGTCGCCGTGGACCTGCCCTTGAGATATGCGTGTTGAGATCTCGGTGCTTGTGTGACTTCAAATCGTTGCCTGATATGATCTCGAATTCGTTCCAGAGCCTTTAGCAAGAACGATAAGAGACTTAGCGGCCTAAAATCCTTTGCTGATTCATGGCCTCTTCTTCCTGCTTTGGGTATGAAAACGACCCAAACTCCTCTCCTCTCCTTATGTTCGGGGGACATAATTGAGTAGGAGTAAGCTTCTAAAAATCTTCATTAGCCAGGAAGTTGACAGCTCCAGCGACATGTGTAGCATAATCGGCTGTATGCCATCCAGGCCAGGAGACTTATAAGCCGAAAAACTTCTTAAAGCCCAGGAAATCTTTTCCCGGGTTATGATGTTATCCACTACATCACGAGAAACCAGATGCTCAGTATGCAACCTTTCCAAGTTATCTGCGCATTGATAGCTGCTGGTGGGGAAAAGTATATTTATGAGAAGATCCAGGGATTCTGGCGCAGATGCCGCCCAGCCACCGTCAGCTTTCTTGTTGAAAGTCGCACAGGTGCTCTCTTTGGCCAGAATCTTGCAAATTCTAGCAGACTCCTTGGTAGTTCATATTGATTGACAGAAGTCCATCCAAGAGCGTCGCTTGGCTTCTTAGATGGCCTTCTTGCACTTTCTTAAGCAGTCTTTATAAGGCTGCCAGTATTTTGTTGGTATAGCAGATATTGAAGATCGACCTAGTCATACTCCTAAGTTTACCAAGGTCTTGGCTCCACCACGGAGTGTGACCTTTTTTACTCCGACTGATTGGGCAAGAGGCTTTCACAGCCAAGTTCATTGATTTCTCGAACGTATTAATTTTATTGTCCAATTCATCAGCCGAAGTTGCTTCAATATTGGGCGATTCGCCTAATTTTAACTGGATAATATTGCCGAATTTTCAGTTCTTTTTATGTTTTGATAAGTTTTGATCGACTCCGTATGGAGGTTCAGATCAAACCTTATATACTTATTTTTTTTTTATAATTTGCGCCCGCGAAAAGGTGTTCGTACCCTTATTATGTTCGGCTATATGCTTGGCACCGCGTGGGCGTTAAGGAAAAGGAGAAGAAGAGAGGAGATGTCTATGAGCTTGTGTCTTTAATGCCTGTGGATCATAGTGATGTGGAAAGACAGAGCTTGGCAGAGCATTTCACATACGTGTTGTACGGCTGAAGAACGAATCCCTGAACTTAACTGTACGTCCGAAGATGAGCTTAAGGGTAAACTGATGTGTATTTAGAGCGCCACGAGTATTGCGGTTGAATTTAAGGAGAGGTGGCATGGAACTGGCTATTTTTTCTCTTGCGCACCGCTGGTGGAAGAAGCGATAAAACAGTGACAAGCAGGAGACGTTTATGCGGTGTTCAAGCGAATCCATTGATTTCGCAATGTTTTCGCCACCGATAAGTTTTATCGCACGGTTTTGTATTCTATCTAGTTGATACAAGGTGGTTTTAGGCGCACCTGACCAAATATGACAATTGTACTCAAGTTTAGGACGAATAAAAGCCTTGTAGATAGTAGCCAGATCAGAGGGAGTGAAATATTTCTTGAACCGGGTTAGAAAACCTAAACATTTCGCAGCATTTTTGGCGACGGTAAATATGGGGTCATAACAATGAAGCTTGTCGTTAACGCACTTACCGAGAATTGCGAGATTTTCAGTTTCCTCGATGCAA
Organism: Nephrocerus scutellatus; assembly: GCA_947095585.1. Lineage (NCBI taxonomy): Eukaryota > Metazoa > Arthropoda > Insecta > Diptera > Pipunculidae > Nephrocerus > Nephrocerus scutellatus. The sequence goes on from OX352761.1 coordinate 42,085,932, forward strand.
GTGCCATTCATGGATAATGGCATGGCATTTGGGATTCGCTTAGACGACAGGAGACAGCATTGAGTTTTGGAAGCGTTAAATTCTACTCGATTGTTTTCTCCCCATTTTATTATGCTGTCTAGGTCAGAATTTAACGTGCTTAACATACGAAGTTGTTTGAGTTCCACATGAGAGGTGGAGGGACGTTCCTCAAACTTATATGAGAAGCTGAGAGTGCTTTCGTCAACGAAAGAGTGTATTGGACTAGAAGTCACAGATAAGAGATCATTAATAAAAATGAGAAAGAGTGTCGGGGACTGAACAGAGCCCTGGGAAACGCCTGGGAAATGGTGTATTTCAGACTTGAAACCGTCCAAAACAACTTGAATTGAGCGGTCCAATAGATAGCTTCGAATCCAATGAAGCAGTTTGTCATCGACACCATAAGCATGCATTTTTGAAAAAAGTGCTTTGTGCCAAACTTTGTCAAATGCTTTGGAAATATCGAGTGCAACAGCTTTGCTTTCACCAAATTGATGCAAAGACCGGTTCCACTGTTCGGTGAGATATAATATCAAATCACCAGTGGAACGTTGCCCACGAAATCCGTACTGCCGGTCACTAAGGATTTCATTGGTTTCAAGATATTTCATAAGCTGAAAATTGATCAGCGTTTCCTTTTTCTGGGAGTTGCTTGAGAATTTCACCAGTTATCAATTCAAATCCTGGCGCTTTTTTCGCAATTAAAGTTTTTATTTCTTCTTCATTTTACGATCAACTTACCTGTACCATTCCGTAGACCTTTCACCTGTCCGCTAATAGCCCAAGGCTCCTGAATGAGGCCAAGTGCTATGCCATCCTCAACGAATCGTTTGCTAATTGTAGCAGACGCTCATCCTTCCTCCTTTTGAGAATTGGCCTGCCCGATTAGAACTGCTTTCTTGGGGCCCTTACCCCTGCGGCAGGCAGTCTGGCTCGGTTGACCCGTTGGTCTTACCCTACCCGACTTACTCATTGGAGCAAGTGCAGCTCTTGCTGCGTTAGTTCCATTTCTGGAAAGGCTTGAACCAGATGGCTTAGTAGCCTTGCTGTTCGAACGAGCTGATCGTGATACCCGCTTTCTAGTACAGGTTCTGGACTCGCTGTGATCAACCTGCCCGGTAGAGCTGGTAACGGAAGAGGCTGCCTTCTGTACCGCGGGCGCTGATTCGGAACCACTCAGACTAGCTTGCTCAGTGGCATTGCAAGTGGAGCTGTCTTTGTTAGAGGTACTCTGGTCAGATACTGGATTCTTGTCGGTGCTCTTAAGGATCAGCTTAATCTGACCAAAGCGGTACTCTAACACACCTTTGCAGGCGTTAAGCCTAGTCATGGAGGCGTCGTCAACCGCCAGTATGAGGTGAAGAGCGCCCCTTCCTTCTTCCTCTGTACAACCTTCCATGATATGGCATGCATCTCTGCATTTTGGGCCTCGATGGTAGCCAGAATCTTCTCTGAAAAGAGCTCAAGTCCACTCTTGGCTCTTATCTTCTCGAAGTTCGGGCGTATCCACCCAGCAGTAGAAATGTCCGAACAGATGAACACCATCCATCCCGAATTCGGAGAAGATCCGGAAAAACGCGGCCATACGCCACAGCCTATCATCTCAATCGAGATGTCGATAACCGCCTCTTGAAAATGAGCCATTTGCTCCTTTGTCAGCGTTTTCTTCGACAGGTCGATCGGGACAACCCCCAGCCTGACAGCACTGGTCACTTGACTAAAACTGGGAAGGTCAGGTGAGGGCCCTGCTCTAGCCTTTTTAGGGGCCGATGTGGTTGGTGTCTGGTCCTCTGACCTGACGCGTTTAACTACGCTCTTATTGGGAGGCACGGCTTTGGCAAAAGCAAGAGCACTTTCTCTCTCTTTGCCCATGCGTAAAGCATGCTTGAAACGCCTTTTTTCCCGGGGGGTTAGCTTGACGTAAGTCTGTTGTTGGATCTGCATTCCACCTAATGATATCCCAACAGAGGAACAACCGGATTTCTCCGAGATGACGCTAATGGTGTCGACAACTTCGGATGTGTCAGACTCGGATGTATACGAATCCACACCCTTGTTGCTAACACTTTTACGAGGTACGGATGTGGCTCCTAAAGCACAGCCATCCGCACACTGAATTTTTCTTGGCTGCCCATTAGCAGACCGAGAACACTTGGGGTCAACACGGGGTTGGCAGTCGAGAACCCATCCCCTATTGACAAAACAACGGTCTGCCTACAGGCATGATCCGCGTTTGAAGTCAACACTAGATTGACTGTCAAAAGGGAATCAGGTTCCGACGTGGTTTCGGGTGGCAGAGAAGCAGACCCCGAATTTGGGGTCACCACTGCGATGACCGTCAGAGGCTTCTGTGCCAACGGGCCGCTCTAACAAAGGTCCCGAGGCTGATGCGATTGGAGATGCATCGGTCTTATAAATTATATTTTTTTCCTCAATAATACCCACGAGTGTTGGGGAAAGTATGTCACCCATGGTAGAGCCCGGTATACCATGAGAAGGCCGCTTTAAACCGGAGGTTGCCAGGTATCCGAAGTCCCGTGCTAGCGACCAACAACTCATAGCCATTCATCCCTCGGCGCACGTGTCTCACCACTGCATTTAGGATTTTATTATTATATCGAGGTTTTCTCCTCTACATTATTTTCCTGAGGATAGGGTTGCCCCGTTACCCCAAACCCTCCTCCTTTACCTGGGCATGGAACCGGCATGCTGCCTTCGTGCTAAGGGAGAGAGGTGGTCGCCTTTGTAAAAATGAATTAATTTCATAATATTTAAGTTCCTTAATTGTTCGTCTAACTTGCTGTACCAGAATATTAAACTTATTTTTATCCTGCGGGGCTCGGCTTTGGTGCCATTTCTTTCTCGCTCTCCGCTTTTCGGCAATTAACTCTCTAATTTCGAGAGGATAGTAGTTACGCTTCAATTGTTTTTTGATGTTAGGAGTGTTTTCCCAAGCCGAAATTTGGATAACTCTGATAAATTGATCGAGCTCTGAATCTAGTTGCTCTTTAGATCGTATTGGTGTACGTGGTTCTATCCGCTCTTGAAGACTTGATTTGAAGCTTACCAAGTCCGTGCGTTTACTAGTAAGAGATGGATTAATTACATTCTGGATAATGCTCTCACTCATAGTCAGTAGGATAAGTGATTGATCCAAGCTTAAATCATGACTTTCTTCAATTTGCAAATAGTTTCTTGAGATATTTTTAACTATGAAGAAGTCAATGAGATCGGGGATTTTTTGCGAGTCAGTCGGCCAGTAAGAAGGCTTTCCTTGTTATGTACACGTATACATATTGTTACGAAATTCAGGCTTTCGAGTTCGTAATGGATTTTGCAAAATAAAACACAACACAAGTCAATTAATTTACAAATAACAACTTTAATGACAAACAGTAATAATAACTTAAGTACACAATTTATATTGGTGATTACTTTTTCACAGTACACAAAAACACTTATGATACTAGTACTTCACAATAATTCTCTTAGGTTATAGCTTTATCACTTTACAAGAACTTGTACAACTACACTGGTTAAATTCCGAACAATTAATCCCTCCTACTTGGGCTTAACGCCTCTATTTATACTCAATTAAAAGCTAAACAGAAATATCGAGAAAAGACCAGAAAATTGTAGCCTTATTCCCCTATTTACAATTAACGATACTTATATGTAATAAGTCATCTTCTTAAAATAGACAACATGTTCAATCATGTTCTTTTACAAAAACCGCACAAACCGGTTTGACTACTTGTTTGACCAGTACACAACGATTCATACTTGCAGGCGGTTACATTTCAAACTTCAAATAATCTAATACTGTTCGAGCCTAAAAGTGTGCAACACAAAAGTGTTTATTTTTAGTATGCAGTATTTACATTGCGATTTATCTTAGGATTCTAATTCCATTATATACGCTAATGACTACTTTTCGTAACAATATATTAAAAATAAACTAAAAATATAAAAGAAAAGGGGGGAAAGCGATAATTGTTACCTTAGGAAAAGTTATACTGAGGCACAATATCTACCTTTAATTAATGATTCCTTTTTGAAAGGCAGATATCACGCCTCTTAATAAATATATTTACACTTACCTGTTGATTTTTGCACAGCAGCAAATTCTACTACTTCTGCATGCATGGTAAATGCTTGCATTTTCTTCATCCAATTGATTTCAGGGCCAGGGGCTGGATATTCCCCCAGCTCTTTCGACTGTATTTTACGCATACGCGATGCAATTATCAAAATTAACAAAGTGGGCACAAACGAAAATTCAGAATTAGGTAGCGACCTCGGCCGGCCGACAAAAAGGGACAAACATGAAAAATTAGAAAAATATTATAATATAAAAGAAAATATAAAGGAAAGGAGAGAGATGTTCGCGCCAAAAATCTTTCGAGAATATTCGGCGATAAGTGGGTGGGTTTTGGTCAGACAAGAAAGAAAGAAAAGAGTCAGTCGAATTGTGGAGTTGAATTAAGGAGGTTTATTTTTAGAGAGAAGGCAGATATAGATCGCGATTTTTTTAGTGGCGAAATCGAAAAGAAGAAGTGATTTCTTAATATATATACCTTAAAAAAAATTTGAAAAAGTCTATTGTGCGACAAACGGAGATTACAAATATTCTTAAAGAAAAAGGAAAGCGAAAACGAAAGAATTTTTTTGCTTTTAAATTTTTCCCAAAAAGAATAAAACGCAAGAAGTCTGAATTTTCTCATTTTTAAAAAAGATTAAGTTAGAAAAGTGTAATCCAGACTCCAAGTCGGAAGAGCTAATCAATTCTATAAAAAAATCAAGTTTGGCTTAAAACGAAAAAGTGGCAACGCCACCATTTTGCTTTTAAATTTTTCCCAAATAGAATAAAACGCAAGAAGACTGAATTTTCTCATTTTTAAAAAAGATTAAGTTAGAAAAGTGAAAAGTGTAATCCAGACTCCAAGTCGGAAGAGCTAATCAATTCTATAAAAAAATCAAGTTTGGCTTAACAAGATAAAAGTGGCAAAGCAACCATTTTGCTTTTAAATTTTTCCAAAAAAAAAAAAGAAAAAAACAGGTTCAACTATTAAATTGTTCCACTACATTGTGCAAATACGCCAATCAAACTTTCTTGAAGTAAAAGAAAAAAGTAAAGAATTATTAATTTCTTTTCCGTGAAGGAATAAAGTTAGCGAATTGCAATATCAGCGCAAAGGAAGGAGTTGAATATAGAGAAACGCCTAAAAGTTCACCTGAAAGCTCCATCTTATGAAAACCAACTCAAGAAATATTGATGCATACTGCGTGAGTTATTTTTGCCAAGACGAAGGTGCTGCCAGTACTTTTTGTATTTCAATTGGTGTCTTTCCAGTATAAAGCTTTAGCTTCGTTTGAGGTAATTTCTGCTAGCAGGACCCACAGTCAAAAGAGGTAGTCAGGTAGTATAATATATTTGAATACATTTTTTTTATATATATAGGCTACTAAGAGCAGGTTTCTTTTTTTTCCTTTTTTTACAATCTTTTGTATTTATTCATTTTCTGTGTAGATCGTAAATTAGAAAAAGAAAAACAAAATAACGATATTTTTTTGCTTGAATTTTTAAAATTTGAATTAAATTTAAACCATTTTGCTTTTAATAAAATTGAATAATTATATGGGGTATACCTGATTCTTTTACTTCCTTACCCGGTGGGTTTAAGGTTTATTTTACTTTGTCCTGCATTTTCTTAGTTTTTTTTGGAACAGGTTAAAACAACCATGCAAGAATAAACTTGGTTGGCATGATGTGTGGTTGGGATCGGTGATCATCATGTAAGTATACAACGCTCCGCCAAAGATGACTAACACTGACTTGACATAAGGACCGGTAGACGGGCCACAGTCGGTCAAAACTCCAACGTTTTCTTTTGTGAGGCTTTGGTGTAGGTGCAACTAGGCCATTCTTTTATTTAGTTTTAGTTTAGGTTAAGGCACGATTTTTTTTTATGAAACAAAAAAAAAGGTTTCATAACAAATTAGATTATAATTAAAATTTAAGTTAAGCCATAGTTTTAGTGTAAGTTTTCATAAAAGAATGACCTACTTGGACTGAGACCGAAGGACGTTTCCCTTTTTTCCCCTCCCTCTTATTTCCCTTTTTGCAACATATTTTTAGTCGACACGAAAAATTTTTTTTTGTTCATGAGGAGGTGTCACTTTCTTTTAGCTAACAATGGTATCAACACTTTAGTTAATTATTCCTAAAATTCATAATTTTTTTATTCATTACTCCCATTTAAAATTCAATAAATTTTTATGCTTGTTTACTTATCCTATTTTAATTTTTACTTTTAATCTTAAATTTTCAATTTTACAAATCATTTTTGCTTTTTGCCTTAAATTTCCTTTTCATCCTTATTACATCCCTAAATTCCTATAATTTCAAACCTAGTAAACCAAACAGTACAGGACAGTATTACATCGATGTTGACTGCTCTCCAGACGGGTTGGCAGTCCGGTTCAAGGAATTTCAAAATTTCTAATCTTCGTGATGTTAACTCGTTTGGAAACCAAAGTAGTCGATAATATAAAATTTTCGATGGGGCACTTGATTGGAGTCAGATCCTAATCAACATGACACCGAGAAGACAGAACGCGGCGAGGGTGCAGTGGCTAGCCAGTACGAATAGTACAATTAGTACATGTAAACGTGGGCTCACTGCTTCCTTCGCATTTAAATGGAGGGTGTTCCCACTCTGGGCGGGTCGGCCTCATCATAGAGGCTCCTCGCCATTGCTTTGAGCTGCGATCTGCCAGGATGGGAAGAATCCTCCACCTACAATAGACGACATACCACAAAGGCGTTAGGAGAGCCGACTGTGATTGGACTGACCGGACATATACTGACTATTTGGGAATGGAGCGTTGGAGACAATCATGGTGTGCCTACCCTAGTCACACACCAGCCAATTTGAAATAAATTCATATTCCTTAGATATATATTGAGACCTTTTTTATTTTCAAAAAAAAAGGAAACATTAAGTTTATAACATTTAAAATTAATGTTTATTTTATTATTTTACAAAAGTAAAGATTCAGGATTATTCACTCCTTCTTCAGTCGTCTGATCTAAAATTTGTTTGGATAGACATCTATCGGGGTTTTGGTCTTTTTGGTTTTTTTTTTTGAAAAGGAAAGAAACATTTCAAAAAAGTATGAATCACAATAAAAAAAACCGGGACTATCCCAAAAAAGCTTCGCAATTTAGCGCCTGGGTCGCAAACCAGGCAAAGAACGCGAGAAATGTTGGCGAGGGCAGATGCTCTCGATCAAATGGAGATAGATCAAGCAAAAAGGGGTTCCAACTCCTATGCTGATTTCTGTTTTGGCCAGACAGATCCCTTTAATTTAGGAAGAAATTCGATGCCTGGCCTAGAAAGAAATCCGATAGATAAAGAAAATAGTAAAGAACATAGTCAAAAGGTAGCATCTGAATGTAGCAAGACACAGAAAGGTGAAGAGACTTTGTTCGATCAGCTAATTAATAAGCGTTTCAGGTATAGCTGCAGCAACTGATAAAGCTAGCAATACATTAGATACGGGGGCAAATAGCCAGGTAATATTAGGGCGTAGTACTCCAACTGCAGACAACTTGTTGATAGACAAGATACAGGAGGCAGTCTCAGGGATCATTCAAAGGGACCAAATCGAATTAGGTTCCTTGTTCCTAAAAAAAATTAGACCTAATTACGACGGGACTGATAAATCAATTGGAAGAGCTCTCTCTAAAAGTTGAGATGCTTGAATCACAGCAAGGAGGCAGTAACCGTGCTCCTCTAGGGTCAACACCGCGGCAACAGCAACTCGACAGAGAATTAACACCTGGTAACCGCCGTCCAAACCCCCCATAGGCTCAATATAACCAGCCAACCGAAACTTTCTCTGACTCCGATATTCGTCGTCAAAAATACGACATCCATAAATTGAATATCAAGTTTGACTTAACAACAAGAACAATGCCAGTAGAATGTTTTATTTTCGCATAGAAACTATGCAGAAGAAACTAAACGTCTGCGATGAAGTGGTATATTGTCAGTTCCATCTTCTGCTGACGGCTGTTGCCGAAAGGTGGTATTGGCAGTTCCTTGAGAAGCACGCATATGATGATTTTCTCAACTACTATGATGTGAAAAAGAAACTGCGGGAACAGTTTAGAGCAGCTGATTCCGACCATGAACTAATGAGGGAGATAATGGACAGAGTTGTGACGACTTCTTCTCCGGCGTCAAAGCTCTAGTATTCCAGATGAGAAAGAAACTGCCGGAGAGTGAGTTATTCACAATTCTTCGCCAGAACCTCAGAGAAAAAATAGCAGCATTGATCTTTGGCTGTTGATTGTTCTCCCTAAGTGATTTGAGGTCTGCTTGTCGTCGTGCAGAAAAACATTTCAGCACTAGGGAGAGCCGCTTTAAGAGCAAGACAGTTCACGGACTTAAAACGACAAGGGAGGATGAACATTATGACAGTGAGGAGTAAGTTAAAAACAGGATAGAGGTAATAACTACAAAGCATAATAAAGATAAAAGGATGACAATAAATAAAAAAATAATACCGGTGGTAGCAATGTTCCTTGTAAGGACGTCTATAACCAGTGTTCGTCCCATTTCCACTCCCTAGTTTGTTTTCAGTGTGGTCAGTCTAATGTTCCTGTTTTGGTATGTCCTACGTGTAAAAAGATACCGGAAAACTCGGTGATGGGCGATGCATCCGGGAGTGTTCGTCCAATGGACAAACTCCCGTAGTAGAAACTAAGACAATAAACATTTTAAAGAGAATAGACAAACAAAATGATGAGCAAGAAACAGTAAAGATAATACCTGCAAGAAGAAGTCTCCACCAGCGTATCTTGGACTACGAAGAGGCTCGTAAAAGAATCTTTTCTGAAGACCCTACACTAGATGAAAGAAAAAAGAAGAATTTTATTAGAATTAAGAAACTTCGAGAAAAGTTTGCCGTAAAAATAGTTATTTTTAGAAGTCTAGAGGCCACTGTCCTGCAGACAGACGACGATAACTGACTATACGCGAAGGTCAAATTACTAGACGATACGGTGTTAGGTCTTTTGGACAGTGGCGCGTCTGTAAGTTGTTTAGGGAAAGGTGCAATAAAGTTTATTGAGGACAACGCATTACAAATGAAAAGAATTGATTCTAATATAAGAACTGCGGACGGAAACAAACAAAATATCACAGGTGTAGTCACTATTCCCATAACAATGAAAAAACAGGACAGAGAATTTGGAATTTTATGTTGTGCCGTCCTTACAACAAGGCTTTTATCTTGGAGTGAACTTCTGGAAAACGTTTAGAGTCGCTTCCGATATAATTTCTGAGATTACTCAATCAAATACGAACACAGACCCGATGATCCAGGTTCTCTCGCCAGCACAGACAGAGGCACTGCAGGCGGTTAAAGATAAGTACCCGTCTTTCACGAAACTTGGCCTCGGTAAGACGAGTCTAGAGGAACATGTGATCGAGACCGCCGAGGTGGAGCCGATAAAACAGAGGCACTATCCAGTGTCTCCGGCGATCCAAAAGCTTCTCTTCGACGAGCTCGATCGCATGATTTCCTTGGGGGTGATCGAGGAGAGTCGAAGTGCGTGGAGTTCTCCGGTTGTGCCATATGAGTTTGCTAGAGGACGTCGCGGGATGTCTTCGTGAGGCCGGCTTAAAGAAAAAAGAAAATTTTTCTATAAGGAAATAAAATACCTGGGATATATTACAGGTGACGGGTGCCTCAGGACTGACCCGGCAATGGAGCAATTTCCGGTTCCGAAGACTTCGAAACAGCTTAGGCGGTACCTCGGGATGACAGGATGGTACCGCAGGTTCATCCCAAACTTTTTAAGTATGACTGCTCCAATGACAGAATGCCTGAAAAAAGGTAAAAACTTCAAAATGACGGACGACTCAATTAAGGCATTTTATGAGCTTAAAAAGCTCCAGACAACAGCACCTATCTTGACTAACCCGGATTTTACCAGACATTTTTACATCCAATGTGATGCATCTACGACTGGTGTTGGGAGCGTCCTCTTCTAATTTGACTCAGAGGGTAGAGAGAGGCCGATTGCCTACATCTCACAAAAGTTAAATTCGGCACAAAGAAACTACAGCATCACAGAGCTGGAATGTTATGCAGCAGTCTTAAGTGTGCAGAAATTCCGTGCCTATATTGAATTCACAATTGAGCACAGGAAGGGCACACAAAATGTTGTCCCTGACGCTCTCTCCCGTGTTCACATGGAGGAACTCGCATCAGATTTTAACCGAATAGAAGTTGACCTGAATTCACCACATTTTTCTTCCGACGAATACGAGGAGCTAAAGAAGACAGTAAAGGAAGGACAAGATAAATTCCCCGACACATGCATTTCAGACAATTATGTTTACAAACGGACAAATATACGTACTGGGGACGCACTACAAGAAGACAGAGCCTGGAAGCTCTGGGTACCGTCGGAGTTGAGGAAGAGTCTTCTGAGTTCGGCTCACGACTCTCCAGCTGCAGGACATGGAGGCATACATAAGACTCTCTACAAGTAAAGACAGAAGTACTTTTGGCCGGGAATGACAATAGACGTTAACAATTTTATTAAGGCCTGTGATACATGCAAGTGCAATAAGAGCACAAATAGGACAAATAAACCCCCAATGGGTACACAGACATTGACGGAAAGACCATTCCAAAGGTTATACATAGACTTTCTAGGACCCTATCCCAGAACTAAAGATGGCAATACCCAGATTTTTGTTGTACTCGACCACTTCAGCAAGTTTGTCTTCCTTAAACCTATAAGGAAGGCAACTTCAGCTGCAGTGGTCCAGTATTTAGAGGAAGCCATTTTCCTTGTGTTTGGGGTTCCAGAATACATACATTCTGACAATGGAAAGAAATTCATTTCATTTCATTCATTCATTTCATTTGTTTTTGAGCTTTTTTAAGCGTTACGGTGTTAAACACGTGAGGACTGCGGTCTACTCGCCGCAGGCCAATGCCTCAGAACGTGTGAACCGTAGCGTACTGACTAAGATCCGTTCGTACCTTGGAAGCGACCAACGCGACTGTGAAAAGCATGTTAGCTTTGCGGCATTTTCACTGCGAAGTGTTGCGCACGAAGCTACGAGCCTAGAGCCGTATTATGCTGTCTTCGGCTTCCAAATGGCACAGAACGGATCCGCGTTTGACATTATGCGACGGTTAAACGACATAAAAGACTCAGACGTTAGAATCCTAGAGACAAAAGACAAGCAGCAAGCTATTAGAGACGAGATATTTAAAAATTTGAAAAAAATCACACGACAAAGGAGAAAATACATATAATTTGAAAAGCCGAGATATCAGATATCAAGTTGGACAAACCGTGTACAGACGTAATTTCAAACACAGTGACAAAACGGCAGGCTATAATGCTAAACTTGGACCAAAGGCAATTAAAAGCCTCATATTAAAGACAATAGGAAATTCCTTATACGAAGTAGGAAATATGGCCGGAAAAACATTTTTCATGCCAAAGACCTCTTTTCCCGTTAATGACTATAGAAATCTAGGAAACTGACGATCGTGATTATTTATTATTTATTATTTATCATTTAATTATATATTCATATTTATTTCATTGACTGCATAAGTTCTGTGATATTTAGGTTTAAGGCTTTAGGATTATGTGCAATATTTTATATTAGATTTAGATTTATCTGTGATATTTTATGCAATATTTTATATTAGATTTAGATGTATCTGTGATATTTTATGCAATCTTGACTATGTATTATCTATTTATTTTATGGACTATTTTATCTATGATTTGTTGATTTATTTATATGTATTATTTATTTATGTGTTGACTATAAATATATTTCATACAAGAGAATAGGCAGTATAACAAAAGTTAGAGCTTGACCCACGTTAGGTGATACGCTCGCGGAGACTATTCTGAAGGGTATATGTATGTAATATAGTTAAATTATCACTTGAAAGGCAGAAATCACGCCTCTATATAAATATATTTACACTTACCTGTTGATTTTTGCACAGCAGCAAATTCTACTAGTTCTGCATGCATGGTAAATGCATTGCATTTTCTTCATCCAATTGATTTCAGGGCCAGGGGCTGGATATTCCCCCAGCTCTATCGACACTATATTTTAATCTTGCATACGCGATGCAATTATCAAACAAACGAAAATTCAGAATTAGATAGCGACCTCGGCCGGCCGACAAAAAGGGACAAACATGTAGCAACAACAAGAAAAATTAGAAAAATATTATAATATAATAGAAAAATAGAAAGGAAAGGAGAGAGATGTTCGCGCCAAAAATCTTTCGAGAATGTTCGGCGATAAGTGGGTGGGTTTTGGTCAGCCAAGAAAGAAAGAAAAGAGTCAGTCGAATTGTGGAGTTTAATTAAGGAGGTTTATTTTTAGAGAGAAGGCAGACATAGATCGCGATTTTTTTAGTGGTGAAATCGAAAAGAAGAAGGGATTTCTTAATATATATACCTTAAAAAATAGTTGAAAATGTCTATTGTGCGACAAACGGAGATTACAAATATTCTTAAAGAAAAAGGAAAGCGAAAACCAAGAATTTTTTTGCTTTTACATTTTTCCCAAAAAGAATAAAACGCAAGAAGTCTGAATTTTCTCATTTTTAAAAAAGATTAAGTTAGAAAAGTGAAAAGTGTAATCCAGACTCCAAGTCGGAAGAGCTAATCAATTCTATAAAAAAATCAAGTTTGGCTTAACAAGATAAAAGTGGCAACGCCACCATTTTGCTTTTAAATTTTTCCCAAAAAAAAAAGAAAAAAGAAGGTTCAACTATTAAAATGTTCCACTACATTTTGCAAATACGCCAGTCAAACTTTCTTGAAGTGTAGTGAAAGAAAAAAGTAAAGAAGTATTAATTTCTTTTCCGTGAAGGAATAAAGTTAGCGAATTGCAATATCAGCGCAAAGGTAGGAGTTGAATATAGAGAAACGCCTGTTATGGACGCGTATAAGGTTACAACAAACAAAAAAAAATGAAACTACCCTCAAATCCATAAAGTGATCTATGCCGCTGCACTGAGTCGATACCCTACTTACCAAATCTGCCGTAAAGGGAGCCACAAATACTTTTAGGGAAATCCATATTGAGGTTCCACGGTGGGTAAAGTGCAAATAACTAACCTTTTTTTTTTGTTTTATGTTTTATGTTCATTGGGATGGTAGTTAGATTTTAAAAAGGGACGGGATGAGGAAAATTGTAAGTTGTTATTATTTAAATAAGGACAAATAGAGAATTTAGACAAAGGGAATTTAGAAAAGGTGGAAAGAGACTTTCTTTCAGAATTTCCTTCCAGAAGGTTCGGCGATAGGTGGATGATTTCTGGCTAGCCGACAGAAGAATAGCATTTAGAAGAGGCAGTTGGAATTTTACCATCAACAGCGACAGTCGATACTAGTGATCTATAAGTCGAAGATTTACCATTGGGTTGAAAAGTAAAGCCGTTATCTCTGAGTAGAGAAGTAAAACTCGCCATATCTAAATCAAACCATATTGAAGCCAGAAACTTAAAATTTAAAATTTCTGAAATTTGTTAGTGTACTCGCCGAATTTTAAAAAGGCGCCATAGTAAAAATCGTCATATCGAATTCAACCCATATTAAAGCCAGAAATTGAAAATCTAAAATTCTAATTTTGAAAAGTGTTAGTGTACTAGCCGAATTTTAAAAAGGCGCCATATCGAATTCAAGCCATATTAAAGCCAGAAATTGAAAATCTAAAAATCTAATTTTCTGAAAGTGTTAGTGTACTAGCCGAATTTTTAAAAGGCGTCATAGTAAAAATCGCCAGATCGAAATCAAGCCATATTAAAGCCAGAAATTAAAAATCTAAAATTCTAATTTTTGAAAGTGTTAGTGTACTAGCCGAATTTTAAAAAAGCGCCATAGTAAAAATCGCCATATCGAAATCAAGCCATATCAAAGCCAGAAAGTAAAAATTTAAATTCGACTTTATGTGAATAGTGCCATTAAACAGGATTTTAATCCAATTTAAGCAGCTCAGCAAAGACCCAACTTTTACCGACTGATTTTCAAGCATGAACAGATAGGAGAACGTCAGCGCCTAAATTTATGCAGTAAGACAAAGCAATTTTTTTATTTCTTATAATTGAGCTTTTGAAAGCTTACACCAAAAGACTTTTAATGCTGCAGAGCATTCATTCTGCGAGCATTTGAGATAAAGTGAGAAGCAGTGGTTGTAATACCTCCTTTTTTTTTTTGAATTTTTTTTTGCATTTTTTTTTTAATTTTCAAATTTTTAAACAATGAAGAGAAATATTAACCATTTGTATCCATATTTACTCTTTTAAATTTTTTATTTTTAAATTTTACTAAATCACATTAAAGTTCAGTTTTCGATTTGTGAACTGCATTTAGTGGCCGTAGGCGTGGCGGCTGAGCCTTTAGTTGGTATTCCTTTATTTCTAAATTTTTTTTACAGAACTAATTCCCATTTTGGAGGTAAATTCTGCCGGCAGGAACCGCATTCGAAAGAGTGGAAACACAGGTAAAAGAAAAACATCTCGAGTATATATTATAATGATAAAGGCTACTAAGGGCAGTAAATAATACTCCTATATAAATAAAACATTTCTTTTTAATTTCCTTTTTATTTTAATTTTCCTTAAAATTGGTTTGATTAATCATAGTTAATACATAAAGATCGTAGAGATACAATTAATATTGAAATATTTGAAAAAATTTTGAACTGTTTTTCCCTGAAATTTTTTCTTTAAAGCGAGTGATTATTGAATAAAAATTTTATAACGTATGAGAAACAGCTGAGGTTTAATTGTCTTTACCAGGTGGATTGAAGATACCTCATTTGGAGGCCCTTCTATTATTGTTATTCCGAATAGGTTTTATCAGCGATGCAGGGCTAAATTAAATTAGCATTAGCATGGTATATGGCTGGGATCAGTGATCCCCGTGTAAGTATCCGACGTTCCGCCAAAAATGACTGTAACTGACTGGTGACAAAGACAGATGGACAGACTTCAGTCGGTGTAGTCCTTGACGATTCTGTGAGGCTTCGGTACAGGTGTAACGAAGTCATTCTTTTCTTAGTTTTAGTTAGATTTAAGAATTTTTTTTAAGAAGTACAAATACTTTTTAAAAAAAGGAAAAAAAAGGGAATTTACCTTCTTAAATTAGACTTAATTAAGTATTATTTTAGCATAGGTGTCCAAGAAAGAATGACCTGCTTACACCTGGATCGAAGGACTCTCCCTTGTATCCATTCCTCCTCCACAAAGTTTCCCTGTTAATTTCCACCCTTTCCTTTTATAGACACGATAATTAAATTTTTTTGTTCATGACGAGGTGTCACTGGTAAGTGACAAAGACCAGCCGTCCGGCGAGCTTAGCCGAGAATCCGCGAGCGTGTCGCAATGTTCTTGCCAGTGGCAGAACCCCTAGTGGGACCTCGCTCCATAACAAATGGCGCCCAACGTTATTAGCTTTAGCCATCGTTTCTTAAAGGACAGGAATTTCCGAAAGGAAGTTCCTGGCTTTTGACAACCAGCATTTTTCCTTTTTTTTTTATCCCTTTTAACGTAGCTTACATAAATTTTATAATTTTTTTTAACCCTCTTTTCTAGTTTTTAATAAATTTCCTTTTAATTAATTTTTACAATTTCTTTTGCCATTTTTTACAATCTGGAATTTGGTGGTGCCAGGTCGGTTGAGGACCAAAGCAGCCGAGGTCATTATTCGGCAGGCCAGTGAATGAGGAGCCCGACTCCGATTCGCTTGACTGCCGAATGGACAAAGACATGACAGGGGTGCAGTGGACAGCCGTTACCACAAGTGCAATTAGCACAGGTAAACGTGGGTTCACTGCTCCTTTTGTCAAAAAAAAATGTAGAGGTTCTTCTTATTCTTGGCGGTTCGGCCTCGCCACAAAGGCTCCAAACCAGTGCTTTGAGTTGCGATCCGCCGGAGTGAGACGAAACCTCTACAGACGATAAACGACTTTCCGCAAAATCGTCAAAGTAACCGACTATGACTGGACTTACGAGACTACGACGCAACTGTAGAGAACGGAAGCGTTGGATGCGTTCACGGGGTAAAGGCCCTAGCTACATTCCAGTCTACTTAAATTTCTAACTTAACCTTTTTTTTAACCGTTTACTGAAGTAGTTAATAAAAAAACTCGAAATCAATAAGTTTTTAAATTTGTTTGTTTAAGAGAAGAAGAAGGAAATAAACTATAAGTCAAAAGACAAAAGTAAATTGATTTTTTTTAAAAAAAAAATGCCTAGCAATAGGAAAACTGGGGCTATTCCCAAGGACCTTCCTAGCATAGGGCAGGGCTTGCGAACGAGGCAAAGGACTCGTGAGCTCCTGGATCAAAGAGACACTCATGATCAAAACGGTAGCCAGTTAAATAGGCGGGGAACCGAGCGTCAGAATGAGAATAGCTCCAGGCTCGATAATTGGCACAAGACCCAACGAAACTGCTATAAATAAAAGTAGGCAAATAGACGTAGGGCAAGGCAATGGAGAGGGTATTTTCAATATTTCAATTATTATCTATTTATTTTATGGACTATTTTATCTATGATTTGTTGATTTATTTATATGTATTATTTATTTATGTGTTGACTATAAATATATTTCATACAAGAGAATAGGCAGTATAACAAAAGTTAGAGCTTGACCCACGTTAGGTGATACGCTCGCGGAGACTATTCTGAAGGGTATATGTATGTAATATAGTTAAATTATCACTTGAAAGGCAGAAATCACGCCTCTATATAAATATATTTACACTTACCTGTTGATTTTTGCACAGCAGCAAATTCTACTAGTTCTGCATGCATGGTAAATGCATTGCATTTTCTTCATCCAATTGATTTCAGGGCCAGGGGCTGGATATTCCCCCAGCTCTATCGACACTATATTTTAATCTTGCATACGCGATGCAATTATCAAACAAACGAAAATTCAGAATTAGATAGCGACCTCGGCCGGCCGACAAAAAGGGACAAACATGTAGCAACAACAAGAAAAATTAGAAAAATATTATAATATAATAGAAAAATAGAAAGGAAAGGAGAGAGATGTTCGCGCCAAAAATCTTTCGAGAATGTTCGGCGATAAGTGGGTGGGTTTTGGTCAGCCAAGAAAGAAAGAAAAGAGTCAGTCGAATTGTGGAGTTTAATTAAGGAGGTTTATTTTTAGAGAGAAGGCAGACATAGATCGCGATTTTTTTAGTGGTGAAATCGAAAAGAAGAAGGGATTTCTTAATATATATACCTTAAAAAATAGTTGAAAATGTCTATTGTGCGACAAACGGAGATTACAAATATTCTTAAAGAAAAAGGAAAGCGAAAACCAAGAATTTTTTTGCTTTTACATTTTTCCCAAAAAGAATAAAACGCAAGAAATCTGAATTTTCTCATTTTTAAAAAAGATTAAGTTAGAAAAGTGAAAAGTGTAATCCAGACTCCAAGTCGGAAGAGCTAATCAATTCTATAAAAAAATCAAGTTTGGCTTAACAAGATAAAAGTGGCAACGCCACCATTTTGCTTTTAAATTTTTCCCAAAAAAAAAAAGAAAAAAGAAGGTTCAACTATTAAAATGTTCCACTACATTTTGCAAATACGCCAGTCAAACTTTCTTGAAGTGTAGTGAAAGAAAAAAGTAAAGAAGTATTAATTTCTTTTCCGTGAAGGAATAAAGTTAGCGAATTGCAATATCAGCGCAAAGGTAGGAGTTGAATATAGAGAAACGCCTGTTATGGACGCGTATAAGGTTACAACAAACAAAAAAAAATGAAACTACCCTCAAATCCATAAAGTGATCTATGCCGCTGCACTGAGTCGATACCCTACTTACCAAATCTGCCGTAAAGGGAGCCACAAATACTTTTAGGGAAATCCATATTGAGGTTCCACGGTGGGTAAAGTGCAAATAACTAACCTTTTTTTTTTGTTTTATGTTTTATGTTCATTGGGATGGTAGTTAGATTTTAAAAAGGGACGGGATGAGGAAAATTGTAAGTTGTTATTATTTAAATAAGGACAAATAGAGAATTTAGACAAAGGGAATTTAGAAAAGGTGGAAAGAGACTTTCTTTCAGAATTTCCTTCCAGAAGGTTCGGCGATAGGTGGATGATTTCTGGCTAGCCGACAGAAGAATAGCATTTAGAAGAGGCAGTTGGAATTTTACCATCAACAGCGACAGTCGATACTAGTGATCTATAAGTCGAAGATTTACCATTGGGTTGAAAAGTAAAGCCGTTATCTCTGAGTAGAGAAGTAAAACTCGCCATATCTAAATCAAACCATATTGAAGCCAGAAACTTAAAATTTAAAATTTCTGAAAGTTGTTAGTGTACTCGCCGAATTTTAAAAAGGCGCCATAGTAAAAATCGTCATATCGAATTCAACCCATATTAAAGCCAGAAATTGAAAATCTAAAATTCTAATTTTGAAAAGTGTTAGTGTACTAGCCGAATTTTAAAAAGGCGCCATATCGAATTCAAGCCATATTAAAGCCAGAAATTGAAAATCTAAAAATCTAATTTTCTGAAAGTGTTAGTGTACTAGCCGAATTTTTAAAAGGCGTCATAGTAAAAATCGCCAGATCGAAATCAAGCCATATTAAAGCCAGAAATTAAAAATCTAAAATTCTAATTTTTGAAAGTGTTAGTGTACTAGCCGAATTTTAAAAAAGCGCCATAGTAAAAATCGCCATATCGAAATCAAGCCATATCAAAGCCAGAAAGTAAAAATTTAAATTCGACTTTATGTGAATAGTGCCATTAAACAGGATTTTAATCCAATTTAAGCAGCTCAGCAAAGACCCAACTTTTACCGACTGATTTTCAAGCATGAACAGATAGGAGAACGTCAGCGCCTAAATTTATGCAGTAAGACAAAGCAATTTTTTTATTTCTTATAATTGAGCTTTTGAAAGCTTACACCAAAAGACTTTTAATGCTGCAGAGCATTCATTCTGCGAGCATTTGAGATAAAGTGAGAAGCAGTGGTTGTAATACCTCCTTTTTTTTTTTGAATTTTTTTTTGCATTTTTTTTTTAATTTTCAAATTTTTAAACAATGAAGAGAAATATTAACCATTTGTATCCATATTTACTCTTTTAAATTTTTTATTTTTAAATTTTACTAAATCACATTAAAGTTCAGTTTTCGATTTGTGAACTGCATTTAGTGGCCGTAGGCGTGGCGGCTGAGCCTTTAGTTGGTATTCCTTTATTTCTAAATTTTTTTTACAGAACTAATTCCCATTTTGGAGGTAAATTCTGCCGGCAGGAACCGCATTCGAAAGAGTGGAAACACAGGTAAAAGAAAAACATCTCGAGTATATATTATAATGATAAAGGCTACTAAGGGCAGTAAATAATACTCCTATATAAATAAAACATTTCTTTTTAATTTCCTTTTTATTTTAATTTTCCTTAAAATTGGTTTGATTAATCATAGTTAATACATAAAGATCGTAGAGATACAATTAATATTGAAATATTTGAAAAAATTTTGAACTGTTTTTCCCTGAAATTTTTTCTTTAAAGCGAGTGATTATTGAATAAAAATTTTATAACGTATGAGAAACAGCTGAGGTTTAATTGTCTTTACCAGGTGGATTGAAGATACCTCATTTGGAGGCCCTTCTATTATTGTTATTCCGAATAGGTTTTATCAGCGATGCAGGGCTAAATTAAATTAGCATTAGCATGGTATATGGCTGGGATCAGTGATCCCCGTGTAAGTATCCGACGTTCCGCCAAAAATGACTGTAACTGACTGGTGACAAAGACAGATGGACAGACTTCAGTCGGTGTAGTCCTTGACGATTCTGTGAGGCTTCGGTACAGGTGTAACGAAGTCATTCTTTTCTTAGTTTTAGTTAGATTTAAGAATTTTTTTTAAGAAGTACAAATACTTTTTAAAAAAAGGAAAAAAAAGGGAATTTACCTTCTTAAATTAGACTTAATTAAGTATTATTTTAGCATAGGTGTCCAAGAAAGAATGACCTGCTTACACCTGGATCGAAGGACTCTCCCTTGTATCCATTCCTCCTCCACAAAGTTTCCCTGTTAATTTCCACCCTTTCCTTTTATAGACACGATAATTAAATTTTTTTGTTCATGACGAGGTGTCACTGGTAAGTGACAAAGACCAGCCGTCCGGCGAGCTTAGCCGAGAATCCGCGAGCGTGTCGCAATGTTCTTGCCAGTGGCAGAACCCCTAGTGGGACCTCGCTCCATAACAAATGGCGCCCAACGTTATTAGCTTTAGCCATCGTTTCTTAAAGGACAGGAATTTCCGAAAGGAAGTTCCTGGCTTTTGACAACCAGCATTTTTCCTTTTTTTTTTTATCCCTTTTAACGTAGCTTACATAAATTTTATAATTTTTTTTAACCCTCTTTTCTAGTTTTTAATAAATTTCCTTTTAATTAATTTTTACAATTTCTTTTGCCATTTTTTACAATCTGGAATTTGGTGGTGCCAGGTCGGTTGAGGACCAAAGCAGCCGAGGTCATTATTCGGCAGGCCAGTGAATGAGGAGCCCGACTCCGATTCGCTTGACTGCCGAATGGACAAAGACATGACAGGGGTGCAGTGGACAGCCGTTACCACAAGTGCAATTAGCACAGGTAAACGTGGGTTCACTGCTCCTTTTGTCAAAAAAAAATGTAGAGGTTCTTCTTATTCTTGGCGGTTCGGCCTCGCCACAAAGGCTCCAAACCAGTGCTTTGAGTTGCGATCCGCCGGAGTGAGACGAAACCTCTACAGACGATAAACGACTTTCCGCAAAATCGTCAAAGTAACCGACTATGACTGGACTTACGAGACTACGACGCAACTGTAGAGAACGGAAGCGTTGGATGCGTTCACGGGGTAAAGGCCCTAGCTACATTCCAGTCTACTTAAATTTCTAACTTAACCTTTTTTTTAACCGTTTACTGAAGTAGTTAATAAAAAAACTCGAAATCAATAAGTTTTTAAATTTGTTTGTTTAAGAGAAGAAGAAGGAAATAAACTATAAGTCAAAAGACAAAAGTAAATTGATTTTTTTTAAAAAAAAAATGCCTAGCAATAGGAAAACTGGGGCTATTCCCAAGGACCTTCCTAGCATAGGGCAGGGCTTGCGAACGAGGCAAAGGACTCGTGAGCTCCTGGATCAAAGAGACACTCATGATCAAAACGGTAGCCAGTTAAATAGGCGGGGAACCGAGCGTCAGAATGAGAATAGCTCCAGGCTCGATAATTGGCACAAGACCCAACGAAACTGCTATAAATAAAAGTAGGCAAATAGACGTAGGGCAAGGCAATGGAGAGGGTATTTTCAATAACCTAATTGATCAAAACAATTTCGACATAGAACTTGACGATAAAGAGGCTACAGCAGATCCAATTCCTCGTAAGACTCAAAGAGCTGTAGCGCCAGACGTAAGCAAGGATCTGGTGAATCTTATTCAGGAGGCAGTCTCGGGTGTGGTCCAAAGGGACCAAATGAAATTGAGTTCCGTCTTCGCAAAAAAACTAGAAGAGATAAACACCAGCCTGAACGAGAAGCTAGAGATGTTGTCTCACAAGGTTGAAAGACTTGAGCTTCAACAGAATTATGGGGAGAATAGGCGTGCTCTTCAAGGGTCTACTCCTAGAATGCAACCCCCTTTGAGACACACCCAGACCCAGAACGACAGGCTACCAACTAACGAGAACTCTACCGGCATTGAACTTCCACGTCCAAAGTATGATCTACACAAGTGGAGCATAAAGTTCGATGGGACAAAAAAGTCGATGCCGGTAGAGAGCTTCATTTTCCACATCGAGACGATGCAGCGGAGATTAAACGTCGGCGAAGAACAAATGTTCAATCAATTCCACTATCTCCTGACCGGTGTAGCTGAACGCTGGTATTGGCAGTTTCTGGAGGAACGCGCAAACGATCCATTCCTAAACTACCATGATCTTAAGAGGGAGTTATTGCGGCAATTTAGGGCATCGGACTCTGACCATGATATCATGCGAGAGATAATGGACAGGAAGCAAATGCCAGGCGAGAGTTGTGACGACTTCTTTTCAAGCGTCAGGGCGATGGTGTTCCAAATGAGGAATAGATTGCCAGAGGGGGAACTAGTCACAATTCTCCGCCAGAACCTCCGAGAGAAAGTGGCCGCGCTTATCTTTGGGTGCTCTCTGTTTTCTTTCTCTGATTTAGTGTCTGCCTGCCGCCGGGCAGAAAAACACTTCAGTATGAGGGAAAACCGGGTTAAAGGTAGACCAATCAACGAGCTCCAGACAACCGAAGATGAAGAGTTTGACAGTGACAGAGGGGAATTGACGAATCATCTAAGTGCTATTAAAACAAATTATCCCCATAAAGAAAAAAATAAAAGCAAAAATACTGACGATAGGAATGTAGTCCGTAGTAATGTCCAAAACCAGTGTTCGTCTGATTTCCACTCCTTAGTATGCTTCCAGTGTGGTCAGTCCAATGGTCCTGTTTTATTGTGTCCGTCCTGTAAGACTAACCCGGAAAACTTGTTGAGGGGCGGGGTTTTAAGAAATTTAAGTATAAGAAACGAAGAAAAGAAAATTGTTCAGACATCACCTGTCAGGAAGAGTCTCCACAAGCGCATTCTCGAATACGAAAAGGCTCGTACAAGGATCTTCTCCGAAGACCCTGGACTAGAGGAAAAAAAAAGAAGAGTTTTTATAAAATCAAGAGACTACGAGAAAAGTTTGCTTTAAAAAGAATTAGGTTTAAGGACATAGAAGCAACTACACTACAAATAGATGAAGACAACCGACCATATGCGAGGATCAAACTGGTAAATGAAGCGATGTAATGCCTTTTAGATAGTGGTGCTTCAGTCAGTTGCCTGGGGAAAGATGCAATTAAATTCATCGAAGACAATAACTTAAAATTAAGGACGATAAATTCTAACATAAGGACAGCGGACGGAAATAAACAAAAAATCATAGGCATTGTGACCATTCCAGTCACATGGAAAAACCGGACTGGGAAATTGGAAATTTATGTTGTGCCATCTTTACAGCAATCGCTATATCTGGGAGTGAATTTTTGGAGAACTTTTAAGGTCGCTCCCAACATTATATCCGAGATCGATATATTGGACACGACGACAATGGACCCAATGATGCAGGTTCTATCGCCAGCACAAACGGAGGCTTGACAGGCGGGTGATCGAGGAGAGCCAGAGTGCGTGAAGCTCTCCGGTTGTGCTGGTGAGAAAACCTGGCAAAAATAGGCTCTGCCTGGACTCACGCAAAGTCAATGCAGTGACAAAAAAGGACGCGTACCCGTTGCCCCATATAGAAGGGTTGTTGAGCCGCTTGCAAGACACTCGGTTTATTTCGGGGATCGACCTGAAGGACGCCTTCTGGCAAATCCCGTTGGAGAAGAGGTCCAGGGAGAACACAGCCTTCACAGTCCCTGGGCGGCCACTGTACTAATTTACAGTGATGCCATTTGGACTGCGCAATGCTGCCCAGAGAATGTGTCGGCTTATGGACAGGGTGATACCGTCAAGGCTCAAAGACAATTTTTTGTGTATCTTGACGATCTCCTTGTCTGCTCTCCGGATTTCGAAAGCCATATGGGTTTGCTAGAGGACGTCGCTGAGTGTCTTCGCAATGCTGGCTTAACTATAAATATAGAGAAAAGCAAATTCTGCCGGAAAGAAATTAAATACCTTGGGTATATTGTGGGCGCAGGGTGCCTTAGGACGGATCCAGCAAAAGTGACGGAGTTTCTGGTTCCAAAGACTCCGAAACAACTCAGACGGTACTTGGGAATGACGGGATGTACCGCAGGTTCATCCCAAACTTTTCATCGATGAATGCTCCAATGACGGATTGTCTGAAAACGGGCAAAGACTTTAGAATGACTGACACGGAAATTAAAGCATTTGACGAGCTCAAACAGCACTTGATTACAGCGCCGATTTTTCAAAACATTTTTACATCCAATGTGATGCATCGACAACGGGCGTCGGTAGTGTCCTTTTTCAGATCGACACAGAAGGAAGAGAGAGGCCAATAGCCTACATTTCACAAAAGCTCAACTCTGCACAGAGGAATTATAGCGTCACTGAGTTAGAGTGCTATGCGGCAGTCCTCAGTGTCCAAAAGTTCCGTGCTTACGTTGAATTGCTACCCTTCACTATAATAACTGACCATGCTAGCCTAAAGTGGCTGATGTCGCAAAAGGACCTGTCTGGTCGATTGGCCAGATGGAGTCTAAAGCTACAAGCATTCAATTTCTTCATTGAACACAAAAAGGGCACTCAAAACGTTGTTCCTGACGCTCTCTCCCGAGTGCATATGGAGGAGCTCACCCCAGACGTAGACCGACTTGATGTTGACCTTGGCTCCCCACAATTTTCTTCGGAAGAATAAGAGGAGCTAAAGAAAACAATAAAAGAAGGTCAAGACAAATTTCCCGACATGTACATCTCAGACAATTTCGTTTATAAACGGACAGATATTCGTACCGGGGACGCACTTCAAGAAGACAGAGCGTGGAAGCTCTGGGTACCGTCGGGTTTGCGAAGTAGTCTTCTGATCTCTGCACATGATTCTCCAGCTGGAGGACATGGAGGCATCCATAAGACGCTATATAAGTTAAGACAGAAATACTTTTGGCCTGGAATGACAATTGACGTTAACAATTTTATTAAGGACTGTGATATATGCAAGTGCAATAAGAGCTCGAATAGGACAAACAGACCCCCAATGAGTACACAGACATTGACGGAAAGATCTTCCGTTTTTTTTTCTTCCGACGAATACGACAAGAAGACAGTAAAAGAAGGACAAGATAAATTCCCCGACATATGCATTTCAGACAATTATGTTTACAAACGGACAAATATACGTACTGGCGACGCACTACAAGAAGACAGAGCCTGGAAGCTCTGGGTACCGTCGGAGTTGAGGAGGAGTCTTCTGAGTTCGGCTCACGATTCTTCAGCTGCAGGACATGGAGGCATCCATAAGACTCTCTACAAGTTAAGACAGAAGTACTTTTGGCCGGGAATGACAATAGACGTTAACAATTTTATTAAGGCCTGTGATACATGCAAGTGCAATAAGAGCACAAATAGGACAAACAGACCCCCAATGGGTACACAGACATTGACGGAAAGACCATTCCAAAGGTTATACATAGACTTTCTAGGACCCTATCCCAGAAAGAAAGATGGCAATACTCAGATTTTTGTTGTACTCGACCACTTCAGCAAGTTTGTCTTCCTTAAACCTATAAGGAAGGCAACTTCAGCTGCAGTGGTCCAGTATTTAGAGGAAGCCATTTTCCATGTGTTTGGGGTTCCAGAATACATACATTCTGAAAATGGAAAGAAATTCATTTCCGAAATGTTTTCGAGCTTTTTAAAGCGTTACGGTGTTAAACACGTGAGGACTGCGGTCTACTCGCCGCAGGCCAATTCCGTTCGTACCTTGGAAGCGACCAACGCGACAGGGATAAGCATGTTCGCTTTGCGGCATTTTCACTGCGAAGTGTTGCGCACGAAGCTACGAGCCTAGAGCCGTATTATGCTGTCTTCGACTTCCAAATGGCACAGAACGGATCCGCGTTTGACATTATGTGACAGTTAAACGACATAAAAGACTCAGACGTTAGAATCCTAGAGACAAAAGACAAGCTATTAGAGACGAGATATTTAAAATTTTGAAAAAATCACACGACAAAGGAGAAAAGACATATAATTTGAGAAGCCGAGATATCAGATATCAAGTTGGACAAACCGTGTACAGACGTAATTTCAAACAGAGTTACAAAACGGCAGGCTATAATGCCAAACTTGGACCGAAGGCAATTAAAAGCCTCATATTAAAGACAATAGGAAATTCCTTATACGAAGTAGGAAATATGGCCGGAAAGAAAGTAGGAATTTTTCATGCCAAAGACCTCTTTGTCCGTTAATGACTATAGAAATCTAGGAAACTGACGATCGTGATTATTTATTATTTATTATTCATCATTTAATTATATATTCATATTTATTTCATTGACTGCATAAGTTCTGTGATATTTAGGTTTAAGGCTTTAGGATTATGTGCAATATTTTATATTAGATTTAGATTTATCTGTGATATTTTATGCAATATTTTATATTAGATTTAGATGTATCTGTGATATTTTATGCAATCTTGACTATGTATTATCTATTTATTTTATGGACTATTTTATCTATGATTTGTTGATTTATTTATATGTATTATTTATTTATGTGTTGACTATTAATATATTTCATACAAGAGCATAGGCAGTATAACAAAAGTTAGAGCTTGACCCACGTTAGGTGATACGCTCGCGGAGACTATTCTGAAGGGTATATGTATGTAATATAGTTAAATTATCACTTGAATTTAATTTACAATGTTTTATTGCATACACTTATTTTTTTTAACGTACCAGTACCACTCGCGACTACTCATGTAATGGAGACGAGCCTGTTATGTACGCGTATACATATATAAAAAATAAACTAAAAATATAAAAGAAAAGGGGGGAAAGCGATAATTGTTACCTTAAGAAAAGTTATACTGAGGCACAATATCTACCTTTAATTAATGATTCCTTTTTGAAAGGCAGAAATCACGCCTCTATATAAATATATTTACACTTACCTGTTGATTTTTGCACATCAGCAAATTCTACTACTTCTGCATGCATGGTAAATGCATTGCATTTTCTTCATCCAATTGATTTCAGGGCCAGGGGCTGGATATTCCCCCAGCTCTATTGACACTATATTTTAATCTTGCATACGCGATGCAATTATCAAAATTAACAAAGTAGGCACAAACGAAAATTTAAAAAAAAAATAAACAAAAGGAAAAAAAAAGAAAACAAACCGCGCTCGTTTTGACACACAGATGGAGCTAGAGAAATATAAATGATCGTAAATAATAATCTTGATATTAGCTGTGTTGCTTTGGTAAAGCTGAGCTGGTTTTACTTTAAAATTTCAAAGCAACAGCTTTTGGTTTTACCGCCTTACGGTGAGCACTATAACTATAAAATGGCTTTAGTTTAGCAACAACAAGAAAAATTAGAAAAATTTTATAATATAATAGAAAAATAGAAAGGAAAGGAGAGAGATGTTCGCGCCAAAAATCTTTCGAGAATGTTCGGTGATAAGTGGGTGGGTTTTGGTCAGCCAAGAAAGAAAGAAAAAAGTCAGTCGAATTGTGGAGTTGAATTAAGGAGGTTTATTTTTAGAGAAAAGGCAGACATAGATCGCGATTTTTTTAGTGGTGAAATCGAAAAGAAGAAGTGATTTCTTAATATATATAACTTAAAAAAATTTGAAAAAGTATATTGTGCGACAAACGGATTGTTCTTAAAGAAAAAGGAAAGCGAAAACGCAAGAATTAGGAATTAGAAAGTGAAAAAGTGTAATCCAGACTCCAAGTCGGAAGAGCTAATCAATTCTATAAAAAAAATCAAGTTTGGCTTAAATCGAAAAAGTGGCAACGCCAGCCACCATTTTGCTTTTAAATTTTTCCCAAATAGAATAAAACGCAAGTAGTCTGAATTTTCTCATTTTTAAAAAAGATTAACTTAGAAAAGTGAAAAGTGTAATCCAGACTCCAAGTCGGAAGAGCTAATCAATTCTATAAAAAAATCAAGTTTGGCTTAAACCGAAAAAAGTGGCAACGCCACCATTTTGCTTTTAAATTTTTCCCAAAAAGAATAAAACGCAAGAAGTCTGAATTTTCCCGTTTTTTAAAAAAGATTAAGTTAGAAAAGTGAAAAGTGTAATCCAGACTCCAAGTCGGAAGAGCTAATCAATTCTTGGCTTAACAAGATAAAAGTGGCAACGCAACGATTTTGCTTTTAAATTTTTCCCAAAAAAAAAAGAAAAAAAAAGGTTCAACTATTAAGTTGTTCCACTACATTGTGCAAATACGCCAGTCAAACTTTCTTGAAGTGTAGTAAAAGAAAAATTAAAGAAGTATTTATTTCTTTTCCGTGAAGGAATAAAGTTAGCGAATTGCAATATCAGCGCAAAGGAAGGAGTTGAATATAGAGAAACGCCTAAAAGTTCACCAGAAAGCTCCATCTTATGAAAACCAACTCAAGAAATATTAAATTCCAAACAACTAATCCCTCCTACTTCGGCTTAACACCTCTATTTATTCTCAATTAAAAGCTAGGCAGAAATATCGAGAAAAGAACAGAAAATTGTAGCCTTATTCTCCTATTTACAATTAACGATACTTATATGTAATGAGTCATCTTCAAAGAATAGAAAAATATTTTTTTTTTCTATATTGAAATTTAACTTGAAATTTTCAAGGGAATACTCCCTAAATGACTTGCGCCACGGGCAAACCGCACAAACCGGTTTGACTACTTGTTTGACCAGTACACAACGATTCAAACTTGCAGGCGGTTACATTTCAAACTTCAAATAATCTAATACTGTTAGAGCCTCAAAGTATGCAACACAAAAGTGCTTATTTTTAGTATACAGTATTTACATTGCGATTTATCTTAGGATTCTAATTCCATTATATACGCTACTGACTACTTTTCGTAACATTGCCCCACCTTAATTATGTTCGTCCCGAACAGATTCAGCACTACTTCTGATGTTGTATCTGGGGTTTTGTTGAATCTGATATACTATGTCGTTGTTCCTTTTGTAGGGTTCTTCCCAACTTTGCTGTGGTTTCTGTAATTTCCCTTGTCTTGTCTTGCAATTATATAGCCAAACGAAATCTCCTTCCCGCAATTTTTCATAGTTCGCACGCAGGTGATTCTGTATTTTCATTCCTTCGTTACCATTCACGACGTTGTTCTTTACTGATCTATGGACATTGATCACCATTGGTCTTCGATAGGAATCCTTTGCATCTTGCCCAACTATTGGCGCTACAACTTTGTATCGATGCGTTTTCCCTCTAGCTGTTTGATGCAGTTTTCTTCTTGCAGCACATTTTTGACACGTTCGGTACCAGTTTTTAACGTCTCTGCGGCAATTGGCCCAAAAGAATAATCTTCTTACTTTATTCAGTGTCCTCTTAATTCCCAAGTGTTCTCCTGGTGTTCCAGTGTGTGCTATGTGAAGAACTTTGCTCACCAAATTTGTTGGTAACACTACCTTTGATTTGTAATACCGACCATCGGGCAGATTCCCATTGCCTTACTAGTAGTCCATCTTTGAATCTCAATGAGTGCCATTGAGCCCAGTAACTTTTTACTGTCGGACTTGCTGCGGTCTTTCTCCTTGCTCCATCCATCGAAGTACTGGAGCAATTGAATCATCCTGCCCTTGTTCTTCCCTAAGCTGCTCTCTTGTCAAATGATCTTTCATCTGCTGGACCGTAATTCGTGAAACAACTAAACAATTTTGGATTTCCGGTCTTCTACTTTGTTTGTACTCGGGGCACAACACCTGCTGAATGATCCACCATTGTGACTGCCGGTCATGCTGAGCGGAACTTCCACATTACGCCATCTCAGTACCTGTTTTCTCAAATCAAGTAACATTTGGTGCGCCATCATAAAGTCCAGACACAATATGCATCCATCTTCCACTAGGGCAACAATAAACCGATGTCGAAACCTTAATCCTCCAAACTCGACTGTAAGGAAACGTTCACCCTGAACTGCTGCAGCCTGTCCTGTAGCTGTCCTCCACTTGTATTGATGCACTCTGTTTACTTGCTTTCCATACACCATTTCAGGACTCACAATTGATCTGGAAGCTCCTGTGTCTAGAACAAAATCGCAAGGTCTTCTTTCCAACACGCCAATAACAACCAAACTGTTGCAATCCCTTCCAAGATTTGTACTGCGTATTGTGACCCTGGGATATTCCCTTGTCTTCTTCAGCGTTTGCCCTGCAAAACTGGTACAAGACGATCGCTCCACCTTCTTCAAATGTTGTGCATCTATTTGCCGTAATCTTTCAAGATTATTGACACCATTCACAGGCTGTCTCATCATGTTTCCAGCGCTCAGCTCTTTGCAATCCCGAATGAAATGTCCAGGTTTCTGACATCTAAAACACCTTAATGTAGAATCGAATCTGCTACTTCTCTCATTTTGAAAGCGACCAGTGGTTGATTTCTGCAATTTCTCATCAATGAGAGCTTTTATTTGTGCGACGTCCTCTGTTTCCAACTTGCGTAACCCAACAAAATTCGAAGATACACTGGCTTTAGCTGCTTCATACCACAAAGCCGACGCTAATACTTGATTCATTGTTTTTCCTCTCGATGTTGTCCTCAAATGAAGGTTCAACTGTTCAACTCGAATAGCATTGATGAACGCATCTACTGCCAATCCGTCCAAGATACCAGCTGGAACACCACAATAGGCCTGTCGGGCTAGCTTAGTTATTTCCCGCTCTAGTTCTTGAAGTCGTTTTCCTCGTTGCTGTTTCTTCATCTGGAGCTGTATTTTGCTTAGCTCCTGTGTGTGAGACTGTCCATAACGCAAGTCTAACTTCTTCAAAATTCTTCCGGAACTCATCTCGGCATTTGGAATCATTTGTAAGACGTCTGCTGCCTTGCCTCTCAACGCAAGTATTAGGAAATTCAGTTGTTCTTCAGCGCCCCATCCATTGTGATTGTGTTGTACAGCAGCTGCAAACTGGACTTTGAAATTTTCAAATGCTGTGTCGCCATCAAATGCAGGTGGCTTCAAAATTCCTTTCTGGTTACAAGAAGATTCTGGAATTACTCTGGTACTGCTTTGTTGAGTTAATTTGGAATCCTGTTCTTGCATCCGCTCTTGGCTTTGACCAAAAATACCGCTCGTCCGTTCAATTGGCTGATTAAACATTTCTTTCATCTTTTGACTATGCTACTGCATTAGTTCCATTTGCTCGTCAAACCTTCTGTTCATAAGTTCACTTAAAGCTTTCCGAATCAGATTCCACTTTTGACCATTTATTTGGCGTAGCAGACAATTTTCGCTCTGCTTGCTCCGTCTCCATTGAAAACGGTTCACCAGCCTGCTGTTTTTCTGCTTTAACGACTTGTTGTAAACGGAGAAATAGCTCTTGCTTATATCCTGCAGTACTTAGATCTCGCCGTCCAAGCTCTTCTTTAAGCTCCTGATAACTATAGAACTTTATGTTCACTGCACTTTCCATTTTATTATTTACTGTTTATCGGTTTGTAAAATTTCACTTAATTTATTGTCTCAAGGTTTGAAATTCACCAATTAATTTATTGTTCCACGGTTTGTAAAATTTAACTGTCTCACGATTTGCAAAATTTTCTTGTCTCTCAATTTACACGATTTGCAAAATTTTAATGTCTCACAATTTGCAAAATCCCACTTCTGACACCAATTGTTACGAAATTCAGGCTTTCGAGTTCGTAATGGATTTTGCAAAATAAAACACAACACAAGTCAATTAATTTACAAATAACAACTTTAATGACAAACAGTAATAATAACTTAAGTTCACAATTTATATTGGTGATTACTTTTTCACAGTACACAAAAACACTTATGATACTAGTACTTCACAATAATTCTCTTAGGTTATAGCTTTATCACTTTACAAGAACTTGTACAACTGCACTGGTTAAATTCCATTTTTAAAAAAGATTAAGTTAGAAAAATGAAAAGTGTAATCCAGACTCCAAGTCGGAAAAGTGTAATGGTAGATAAAATGTTTTTACAAGTGGTTGGCACCACCAAAACTCCCCCCCCCTTACAGCCTGTGTGGTTGGTCCGTAGACGGATGCAGGCAATTGGGTATGTAGTGGCGAAACATAAAGAAAAGGGAGAATGGATACAGAGAGATTCGAAAAAGAAACTAATTTTTTGTATGTAGCGAAGATTAGTGCCACCACTTCGAATTATTTGTTAAACCGGTTTTGGCTGTCACCAATTCAGAGATTGGCAACCATAAATCATACGACCTAAACGACGAATAGCATATTGCCACGTCTACGGCATACCTTCCGTATAGACCAGATGCAAGTATGTATACACAATACACCTCGTATGATTTGGTGAGAGGCAAACAGAAAAAAAGAAAGGAAACACACAAATATGCCTGAGAGTCTCGCTCGCATTATCATCGGTGAGTGCAGATTAGTAAAGTCACTGAATTGTCACTAGGCAGGGCTGAGTGGGGCGATTGACGAAAGGTGACGAATGTTCGGTCGTGCGAAGGATATACACTGCATCGTATGATGTATTTGTGTTTTGATGGCTTGGCCGCCGACTGGGAGGTAAAAGGGAGACGTGGTTGTGAGGTTGAGTTTGGTTTGCTGGGTCATGGTGCAGAGAGTCGAAATTTGGTGACTGACCAAAGTGGTCGGCGTGAACTTGTATCGTAACCAACGCGGTCAAAAGAAATTCTTGGTACAGTCGAATCCAAAGCGGTCGCAGTGGAAAGTTTTCATCGAAAACCACGCGGTCCGAGCACCTTTTTATATAGTGATCAAAGCGGTCACAGTGGTTAAATTTTTGTTCGTCTAGTCCAAAGCAGTGACGTAGTTGAAACTTGTTCATCGAATCCAAAGCGGTCGCAGTGGAAAGTTTTCATCGAAAACCACGCGGTCCGAGCACCTTTTTATATAGTGATCAAAGCGGTCGCAGTGGAAAGTTCCATCGAAAACCACGCGGTCCGAGCCATTTTGCACATCGGTTAAATTTTTGTTCATCGAATCCAAAGCGGTCGCAGTGGAAAGTTTCCATCGAAAACCACGCGGTCCGAGCACCTTTTTATATAGTGATCAAAGCGGTCACAGTGGTTAAAATTTTGTTCGTCTAGTCCAAAGCAGTGACGTAGTTGAAACTTGTTCATCGAATCCAAAGCGGTCGCAGTGGAAAGTTTTCATCGAAAACCACGCGGTCCGAGCACCTTTTTATATAGTGATCAAAGCGGTCGCAGTGGAAAGTTCCATCGAAAACCACGCGGTCCGAGCCATTTTGCACATCGGTTAAATTTTTGTTCATCGAATCCAAAGCGGTCGCAGTGGAAAGTTTCCATCGAAAACCACGCGGTCCGAGCACCTTTTTATATAGTGATCAAAGCGGTCACAGTGGTTAAAATTTTGTTCGTCTAATCCAAAGCGGTGACGTAGTTAAACTTGTTCATCGAATGAAAAGCGGTCGCAGTGGAAAGTTTCCATCGAAAACCACGCGGTCCGAGCACCTTTTTATATAGTGATCAAAGCGGTCACAGTGGTTAAATTTTTGTTCGTCTAATCCAAAGCGGTGACGTAGTTAAACTTGTTCATCGAATCCAAAGCGGTCGCAGTGGAAAGTTCCATCGAAAACCACGCGGTCCGAGCCATTTTGCACATTGGTTAAAATTTAGTTCATCTAAACCAAAGCGGTCGCAGTGGAAAGTTCCATCGAAAACCACGCGGTCCGAGCCATTTTGCACATTGGTTAAAATTTAGTTCATCTAAACCAAAGCAGTCGCAGTGGAGAATTGTTTTTTTGTTAATCAACGCGGTCCAGTGGGAGGTCGTAAATTGTGTGATTCGAGACTTTCCGGATTCAGAGCGCGAACTGCGTAGCCGGTGGCGTATGCATAGTATAGCATGAACAGTTTTCCGCATTTTAAAGAAAATACAAGCGGTCAAGGTGCAGGAAACTCGCTGCTTAATCTGGGCCCGATGATCCTGAACTGCCTCAAGTAACCCCATTACTCACCATTGAAGTGAAGCAACCGCAACGAGGACTATTCTTCAAAACCCCGTTCCCTTAACGAATTAGCTTTACATCACAAATCTATTTAGAATTCTAGCCTTAACGACGGGGTCCCTATTTGGGCCCCAATAGTTGTAATGAGAGTCCACCTGGTCTGCCAGGCTTCAAGGGTATTCAATCAATTCTGCTTAATCATAAACTTTGTCCCCTACAGTTCATCGTCATCGACAGCGCTGCCGACGTCGGGTGGATATATGCACGTAAGTGGTTTCATCTTTACTTATTTTTTTTAATTTTAACTCGCAGAATATTTAGTTCCTTTGAGCTTTGGAAAAAAGGTGGCTGTCTATCAAAACAGTAGTAATGCCCTTGAATTTTTGGTTAAAGCTGCAATTATCATTAACAAATTAAATTACTGAGTTACTTAATAGTAAGCCCAAATGGCTTTATATCGTAGGAAAGCTTAGTAGCTTCATTTATCTTATTAACTTGAATATATATATATTTAAAGCTTGAAAGCTTCAAATACCATTAACATGTATATTACTGATTTACTTGATAGTAACGCAAATTGGCTTTATTATCGATTCGCGTCGATTATCATTAATAAATTTTAAATATGTGTATATTATTAAAGCGGTAAAGCTGCAATTATCATTAACAAATTAAATTACTGAGTTAATTAATAGTAAGCCCGAATGGCTTTATATCTTAGGAAAGCTTAGTAGCTTCATTTATCTTATTAACTTGAATATATATATATTTAAAGCTTGAAAGCTTCAAATACCATTAACATGTAAATTACTGATTTACTTGATAGTAACGCCCACTGGCTTTATTATCGATTCGCGTCGATTATCATTAATAAATTTTAAATATGTGTATATTATTAAAGCGGTAAAGCTGCAATTATCATTAACAAATTAAATTACTGAGTTACTTAATAGTAAGCCCAATTGGCTTTATATCTTAGGAAAGCTTAGTAGCTTCATTTATCTTATTAACTTGAATATATATATATTTAAAGCTTGAAAGCTTTAAATACCATTAGCATGTAAATTACTAATTTACTTGATAGTAACGCCAACTGGCTTTATTATCGATCCGCTTCGATTATCATTAATAAATTTTAAATATGTCTACATTACTGAAGTTGTAAAGCTGCAATTATCATTAATAGAGAGTATCTGCTTGCTTGTTATTAATACTTGACTGGCTTGTTGCCAACCCCTTAAATGTAACAGTAGTATTGACGCTTGGTCATATTAAAATTACGAAAGCTTCCTGTAATAAAGCTTATAAAACTTTAATATTCGTTATCTTAAACCTTGTCAAAGGACCTCCTAGGTAATATGATGGGGATTTTCCCGAAATAAATTTGTATGCTTAGAATTGGAATTGTGTATTTTTTTTTTCTTTGGGTTATTTTGAAGACGCTTACCTATTGAACGAACAATGGGGGAAGTGTAATTAAATAGCTTGCTACTCTTCCAGCCCAGGGAATACCGGAGTTAGGGGAAAACCCACGCAATGAGGGGGTTCCAAAGTCAGCGTGGACCCATGGTAGGGAGGGTATAGAAAGGGGTGAGGAAAGGGCTAATGCGAACATGGGTGTCGCTTTTCCCGCCTCACCGCCGCATCCAGGTAGCTAGAAGTTCGAAACCCCTATTGGCGTCTTCTCCTCTAAGCGCTTTTCAATGTCCTATCTTGTTTTTTTTTATTTCACAATCGCGACGGCACGCTAACTTTTTTTTCTGTGTAATGTGGTGCGGGCATAGCGACGTCCAAGGACCCACCCCACGACGCGACGAGCTAAGTAGTGGTATCCAGGCGTGCCACCGGGACGAAGCTAGCTCCAACGAAAGGAGAGGGAGGAGAGGTGATCACCTTTAGCCTTTTCTCTCCGTGACAAAAACCCTGTCAAACCGAAGAAAACCATTACAGAAAATGGCGCCCAACGTGGGGCCCGAAAGGAAGTCAGTTATGCTGATTTTCTTTTGGGTTCCATCATCTAACTTTGCTTTAATTTTCCTCTTTTAGCTTAATATATATATTGGCCTATACGACCTTATCTTGCAACTGAGCGCGGACAGTTAGTCAGTCATTTGGAATTGCAGCTTTTTGGCGCTCCTAGCCGAATTCCTGACCAAAGTTACTGGTCTAAATAAACCCTTCGATATCCCTCTACGATATTGAGGATGTTCCGCAACAAGTTTCTTTTCCCTTCTATCAGGACTTCAGACGGTTGTTCAGGATGATCAGACCTTCTTGTGAGATAGCAGACGTTTCGCTGTGAGCAGACGACCTGACCGAAGAACAGTTGGATTATCTTGTAGTCGAGACGTCCACAATTTCATCTTTAATATCTATTTAAATTTTTTTGCTCGCCTAATTTTGTCTGGCCAGAGCCCTTTTGGCCTACGACGTAAAGGAAGATCCTAGTGTCACCCCTCCTTGGTGCTCAAGAGGCTTTCATTAACGTTATTTCGAAAGAATATGTGTATTGCGGAGTCCCTGAGACGCGTTTGGATTTTCTTGGAATTGCCGGCGAATTGTATTTGGTGTTCGTCCTGACCAGAGAATCCACCGCATATTCGGGGTGTTGAAAATTACTAAATTCACCCATTTAAATTTCTTTATTTCAAATATAACAGTGGGAATAGTTTCAGGTACTACGTTCCTGGAAACCCGGATTACCATGGGTAATCATAGTTAGAAGACTGGTGTCCCTATGCTACATCGGACTTGACGGGGCCAGGTTCTTCCAAGTTCTGCAGGGATAGCATTCGTTTAACTGCCTGCATCATGGAAGTGAATCAGCCCGTTAGGATTGTTGTAGAAAAGGGAAACCTAGCTATTCAAAACCTACTAGATTATCATACGTCAGTGCAATCAACTTTTGGAAATGTTAAGTATATGTCTAGTAAGGATTACTAAACCAGATTTCTGATGGCAATGGTTGTGTGGTTGTTTGATTAGATTTGTATAAGTATTCCTGCCTGGATGTGTGATATGGTGGCTACAACCCCGCTTGGGATACCTGTGGCTGGGAGAGCAAGTGAATGTTATTGACCCCTAAAAATTTTTTTTTGATTTCGAAACTATCTAGTATTATATTGGATACTGTAGATTATTGTCGAAATTAGGACACAATACCTTTTAGACTTATCGCTTTAATTTATAAGTTGGTAGTTACGTGTTCGTTTTTGGATGGTTCGGTGTTAGGTAATGCTGGATTGTTCGTGTTATTGAGTTTCGAGTTTTTATGGTGACTTCGGATCACCTTTTAATATTTTTAAGTTGATTTAGAAGTAAGATACATAACTTATAATCACGGTTAATCTAAGTAAGTAGTTATTTAGATTAAGGTATTTCGATACATCTCGTTTGCCGAAACCATTTAAAGAGGTTATTCTGCTGGCGGATTGAACGGTCGCCCAGAATTTCACTCCAATACTTGGATTTTTATTAAACTATTACAATTGTTATTCTGAAAGGACTAGGGTCAAGATCGGTATTCTGGCTGAGTTATAATTCAGATTTTCTACGGCATTGAACCCTAGGGTTTGGGTTGGTAAAATGTTTACCATACGTAGCAACGAGGACTTGAGCCGCCTCAATCCAAGCGTAGTATGTCAGGTGTGTAAGGCTGAACTGGTCCCTGAAGTGGAAAGTCTACGTACCCCATGTGGACATGTGTTTCATCATACGTGCATCACTGAATATTTAAAGACTGCGGACAAGTGCCCTACATGTAAAACTGATTGTGTAGGTAACAGTCTTAAGCCAATAGAAGTAACGTGTGTGGATCCAAGCATTGCCAATGAAGGAAAGAGACAACACCGCAAACGGACGCCTGCTGCAAAGGGAGCCATACCTAAAACTATGACCACTCGTAGCACTAGCGGCGGAAAGAGGGGCCATATCGAGCAAAAGCGTTACGCACAGAGGAGTCTCCTTGAGGACGAAATTTTCTTTGAAGACAACCGTCAAAGGTTGGGAACACGTCCGACTCCTGTTTTGGAAAAACCGCTTACCACGGACGAAGTTAAAGCCATGATAAATAGAGCCTTTGAACAACACAAGGAGGAAACCCTTGAATGTCTAACTAGTAAACTGACTGACGTTGTAACGTCCAACATACAGAAGTGTTTAGGAAATCTGAATCTTCAAGCACAGCCAGACCAATTCAGTCTTCCGAGCCTTTCTCAGAATCGCCAAAATGATTTTACTCGTCTTCCTTCATCCATGACTTCAAATGGTCTTCAATCAAATCTTCGAAATAATACCTTTGCAGAGAATCAGGTTTCGAACTCCGGTCACTCACTTGACTTGGGTAAGTCGGATCGTATCACTAACATGATACAAAAATGGCAAATTCGTTTTGATGGCACCATAGACGGACTCACCGTGGATGAATTTCTGTACCGAGTTCAAGTCCTGACCAATCAAACCCTGTATGGGGATTTTTCGGTTATCTGCAATAACTTTCACATGTTGCTTCATGGGAAAGCCAGAGACTGGTTTTGGAGGTATCATCGGAGTGCGCAGCAGTGTAATTGGTTTGATTTATGCGAAGCCTTGCGTCTGCAATATAAAGACAATCGTACAGATTATGATCTGTTGGAGAATGTTCGGTCGAGGAAGCAGAAAGATCGAGAAACGTTCGACGAGTACTTCGATTCGATTTCTGTGCTGACCAATCGGTTAAACTCTCAAATAAATGAATGTGAACTCGTCGAAATCATATCTCGAAATCTCCGGCCGGATATTCGCCACGAGATACTGTACCTAACAATTAAATCTGTGGCACAACTCCGAGATATCTGCCGTAAGCGGGAGAGATTCCTAGCAGATGTTAGTCGTGGAGTGGTCGGATGGCGAAACCCGATGCCACGTCGTAATGTCGCAGAAGTGGACATGAACGCTAGACAGCACCAGGAGGTCTCCAAGCCGCCAATCGCCAAAGGCGAAAATATTACCGTGGCTGTCAATAATGTTCTCACCTGCTGGAACTGTAGCGAGACTGGTCATCGTTATGTAGATTGCTTAAGAGAGCGTCGGATCTTTTGCTATGGATGCGGGGCGGAAAACGTCTACAAACCTAACTGCACGAAGTGTAAGGCGTCGGGAAACTCCAAAGCGGGTGTGGCTCAGCTTCGACAGCGCAACCCACACCCCAATTAATTTCTACTACGGAGGTCGTCCCATTAAAGGAAACATGTTTACGTGTCTCTGATGGGGAATCAAGTGTTCCGACGACCTTACTAGCATCTAAAGTTTCTAAAGTAACAATTCCGACAGAAAGTAGAAATCCATTATTGTTCCCCATTAAGCCATACCACGAGCGATGGGAAGACTATCGTAGGGCACGAGCCCGTATTTTTGACACCGACATAGACGCGGTGAAAGGAAAGAAGAAACGCTCGACCCTTAGGTTACAATTGTTTTGGAAAGCAGTGCGGGCAAACCGGCGAAGAGTGGTCAACGCCATCATCAACCAAGGAGAAGACGTGCGATCGTATGCGGAAGTGAAGTTTCTTGGTCGTTCCATGCTAGGGCTACTCGATAGTGGCGCTACGATTAGTTGTATTGGTTCAAAAGTAGCCGATGAGGTTTTAAAGGAGGGACGTAACTTAACGAGGTTCACCAGCAGCGTGAGAACGGCCGATGGGAGTCGACACCCGATAAAGGGAAAGGTCGTCGTTAAGATGGACTTTCGAGGGCAAACACGAGAAATCGAGCTGTATCTCATTCCCGATCTTTCACAAGATTTATATCTTGGTGTCGACTTCTAGAGGGCGTTCGAGCTTGCTCCTGGAATCATCGGAGAATTACACCACAACCTGGAACCTGAACGGGGAGACGGGGAGAACACCAAGTCCCTCGATTTGACAAGCAGTCAACTAAGCAAATTGGAGGCAGTTAAGTCCCGGTTCCCTTCCTTCGACCGTGATGGACTGGGAAAGACCACTCTGGTTGAACATATAATCGATGTTCAGAATGCGAAACCCATAAAACAGCGTCACTATCCCGTATCTCCGGCGATCGAGAAGCTGATCTTCGCTGAGTTGGATGACATGTTGGCACAAGGGATTATAGAAGAATCCAAGAGTTCCTGGAGTTCTCCTGTGGTGCTTGTGCGTCAACCTGGGAAGGTCCGACTTTGTCTAGACTCGAGAAAGATCAACGCAGTGACGGTCAAGGACGCGTATCCCCTGCCCCACATTAACGGGATTTTAGGTCGTTTACCGCCTGCAGAGGTCATATCGAGTTTGGACCTAAAGAAGGCGTTCCATCAAATTCCGTTAGAGGTGAATTCTCGAGACAAAACGGCTTTCACTGTCCCAAAGGTTGATGGATCAAGTGATCCCACCACAACTTCGAAGTTTTGTATTTGTGTATCTGGATGACCTATTGGTTATCACCGACACCTTCGATAAGCATCTCCTGGTTTTGGAAGAGGTAGCTTCACATTTACGGAAAGCTGGTCTAACGATTAACCTTACTAAAAGCAAGTTCTGCTTGAAGGAAGTGAAGTATCTGGGATATGTGGTTGGTTATGGAGCGTTGAAGGCCGATCCTGACAAGATAGTTGCCATAACGGAGTTTCCAACTCCAAGGTCGGTTCGGCAATTGAGAAGATTCCTCGGAATGGCAGGATGGTATCGACGCTTTATAGCCAACTTCTCTGTCATAACTCACCCTCTTACGGAACTCCTTAAAAAGTCGAAATCTTTCATTTGGTCGGTCGAAGCCGAGAATGCTTTTAATGAGCTCAAACAACGATTGACTTCAGCACCGGTATTGGTTAACCCTGACTTCAATAAACCCTTTCTCTTACAATGCGATGCGAGCCAGGATGGTATCGGCAGCGTCCTTGCACAAGTGACTGAGCACGGTGACGAAGTACCCGTGGCTTTTATGTCTCAGAAGTTTAATAAAGCCCAGCGGAATTATAGTGTCACCGAGCAAGAATGCCTAGCTGTGGTCCTGAGTGTAAAGAAATTTCGGGCATATATTGAAGGTCAAGAATTCACTGTGATTACTGATCACGCCAGCTTACAATGGCTGATGCGGCAGACTGATCTAAGCGGTAGATTGGCGCGGTGGGCACTGAAACTCCAAGGGTTTCAGTTCTCCATTAAGCACCGGAGAACGTGGTCCCAGATACCCTATCTAGACTACACTCGCCAGAACTGTGCGAAATGGTCAAAGAAGACCCCGGAATCGATTTGGATTCCGCCGAATTCCAAAACACCGTATATGAAAAGCTAAAGTCCAATGTGTTAGCCAATCAGGATAAATTACCCGACTTGAAAATTGTAGGTAGGTACCTCTACAAACGTAGCTACTTCGCCTCTGGTGACGAAGACCAGGAAAACAACTCGTGGAAGCTTTGGGTCCCTGAAAGCCTAACAAACGATGTCATACATCGTGCCCACGGGAGCTTGACCAGTGCGCACGGAGGAGTAGGGAAAACATTAGAAAAGATTAAGCGCTACTTCTTTTGGCCACAAATGACGAAACAGATTCGAGAGTACATCGCCCGCTGCGAAACTTGCAAATGCACTAAGTCGCCCAACAAAATCTTGCGTCCTAGGATGGGTCAGATGGTACAATCAGCCCGACCCTTTCAAAGATTATACATGGACTTGTTAGGTCCTTACCCTCGATCAAAATCCGGATCTATTGGTATTTTAATCATAGTCGACCATCTCTCGAAGTTCAATTTCCTGGAACCTCTCAAAAAGTTCTGCGCTCCTGCCATTTGCAAGTACTTGGAGGAATCCATATTTCACACCTTTGGGGTCCCCGAAGTAATTGTGACAGATAACGGCGTACAGTTCAGGTCAACTATGTTCAACTCGCTTCTTGACAGATACGGAATCAATCATGTATATACCGCCCTGTACTCTCCGCAATCGAACGCCTCGGAAAGGGTAAATCGCTCCATAATAGCGGCAGTACGCGCCTATGTAGGGCAAGACCAGAACGACTGGGATAAATGTCTAAGTGGCATCAGTTGCGCCTTGCGGAGCTCCTTTCACACCTCCATCGGATTTTCGCCATACTATGTTCTTTTCGGATTAAACATGACCCATCATGCTTCAGATTACAAGCTATTACGGAATTTGGATCTCCTGTATGATCATGACACTACCATCACGCCGCCCGAACAAAGACTTTCTATCAGAAACAAAGTTAACGAAAACCTGCAAAAAGCTTACGAGACTAACGTGCGCACCTACAATACTCGAACTCGCAACGTAGAATATAGAGTGGGACAAGAGGTCTTAAGGCGAAACTTCGCCCCGAGCAACTTCGCAAAAGGTTTTAGTGCCAAATTAGCCCCCTTGTTTCTCCCCGCCAGAATACGTGAGAAAAGAGGAAATTCATATTACTTGCTTGAAGACCGGGCCGGGAAATTAATGGGAGTGTACCATGCCAAAGATATTAGGCAATAGGCTCGGACTCAAATTCTACCCCCTTCAAGTGATAGTGCAACCCCTTCTCGAAGGCGGAGGTTGACCTATCACTTGTTTTGTAATGGTAGATAAAATGTTTTTACAAGTGGTTGGCACCACCAAAACTCCCCCCCCCCCTTACAGCCTGTGTGGTTGGTCCGTAGACGGATGCAGGCAATTGGGTATGTAGTGGCGAAACATAAAGAAAAGGGAGAATGGATACAGAGAGATTCGAAAAAGAAACTAATTTTTTGTATGTAGCGAAGATTAGTGCCACCACTTCGAATTATTTGTTAAACCGGTTTTGGCTGTCACCAATTCAGAGATTGGCAACCATAAATCATACGACCTAAACGACGAATAGCATATTGCCACGTCTACGGCATACCTTCCGTATAGACCAGATGCAAGTATGTATACACAATACACCTCGTATGATTTGGTGAGAGGCAAACAGAAAAAAAGAAAGGAAACACACAAATATGCCTGAGAGTCTCGCTCGCATTATCATCGGTGAGTGCAGATTAGTAAAGTCACTGAATTGTCACTAGGCAGGGCTGAGTGGGGCGATTGACGAAAGGTGACGAATGTTCGGTCGTGCGAAGGATATACACTGCATCGTATGATGTATTTGTGTTTTGATGGCTTGGCCGCCGACTGGGAGGTAAAAGGGAGACGTGGTTGTGAGGTTGAGTTTGGTTTGCTGGGTCATGGTGCAGAGAGTCGAAATTTGGTGACTGACCAAAGTGGTCGGCGTGAACTTGTATCGTAACCAACGCGGTCAAAAGAAATTCTTGGTACAGTCGAATCCAAAGCGGTCGCAGTGGAAAGTTTTCATCGAAAACCACGCGGTCCGAGCACCTTTTTATATAGTGATCAAAGCGGTCACAGTGGTTAAATTTTTGTTCGTCTAGTCCAAAGCAGTG
The DNA here is from genome assembly GCA_947095585.1 of Nephrocerus scutellatus. NCBI lineage: Eukaryota > Metazoa > Arthropoda > Insecta > Diptera > Pipunculidae > Nephrocerus > Nephrocerus scutellatus. The sequence goes on from OX352761.1 coordinate 42,129,086, forward strand.
ACGTAGTTGAAACTTGTTCATCGAATCCAAAGCGGTCGCAGTGGAAAGTTTTCATCGAAAACCACGCGGTCCGAGCACCTTTTTATATAGTGATCAAAGCGGTCGCAGTGGAAAGTTCCATCGAAAACCACGCGGTCCGAGCCATTTTGCACATCGGTTAAATTTTTGTTCATCGAATCCAAAGCGGTCGCAGTGGAAAGTTTCCATCGAAAACCACGCGGTCCGAGCACCTTTTTATATAGTGATCAAAGCGGTCACAGTGGTTAAAATTTTGTTCGTCTAGTCCAAAGCAGTGACGTAGTTGAAACTTGTTCATAGAATCCAAAGCGGTCGCAGTGGAAAGTTTTCATCGAAAACCACGCGGTCCGAGCACCTTTTTATATAGTGATCAAAGCGGTCGCAGTGGAAAGTTCCATCGAAAACCACGCGGTCCGAGCCATTTTGCACATCGGTTAAATTTTTGTTCATCGAATCCAAAGCGGTCGCAGTGGAAAGTTTCCATCGAAAACCACGCGGTCCGAGCACCTTTTTATATAGTGATCAAAGCGGTCACAGTGGTTAAAATTTTGTTCGTCTAATCCAAAGCGGTGACGTAGTTAAACTTGTTCATCGAATGAAAAGCGGTCGCAGTGGAAAGTTTCCATCGAAAACCACGCGGTCCGAGCACCTTTTTATATAGTGATCAAAGCGGTCACAGTGGTTAAATTTTTGTTCGTCTAATCCAAAGCGGTGACGTAGTTAAACTTGTTCATCGAATCCAAAGCGGTCGCAGTGGAAAGTTCCATCGAAAACCACGCGGTCCGAGCCATTTTGCACATTGGTTAAAATTTAGTTCATCTAAACCAAAGCGGTCGCAGTGGAAAGTTCCATCGAAAACCACGCGGTCCGAGCCATTTTGCACATTGGTTAAAATTTAGTTCATCTAAACCAAAGCAGTCGCAGTGGAGAATTGTTTTTTTGTTAATCAACGCGGTCCAGTGGGAGGTCGTAAATTGTGTGATTCGAGACTTTCCGGATTCAGAGCGCGAACTGCGTAGCCGGTGGCGTATGCATAGTATAGCATGAACAGTTTTCCGCATTTTAAAGAAAATACAAGCGGTCAAGGTGCAGGAAACTCGCTGCTTAATCTGGGCCCGATGATCCTGAACTGCCTCAAGTAACCCCATTACTCACCATTGAAGTGAAGCAACCGCAACGAGGACTATTCTTCAAAACCCCGTTCCCTTAACGAATTAGCTTTACATCACAAATCTATTTAGAATTCTAGCCTTAACGACGGGGTCCCTATTTGGGCCCCAATAGTTGTAATGAGAGTCCACCTGGTCTGCCAGGCTTCAAGGGTATTCAATCAATTCTGCTTAATCATAAACTTTGTCCCCTACAGTTCATCGTCATCGACAGCGCTGCCGACGTCGGGTGGATATATGCACGTAAGTGGTTTCATCTTTACTTATTTTTTTTAATTTTAACTCGCAGAATATTCAGTTCCTTTGAGCTTTGGAAAAAAGGTGGCTGTCTATCAAAACAGTAGTTATGCCCTTGAATTTTTGGTTAAAGCTGCAATTATCATTAACAAATTAAATTACTGAGTTACTTAATAGTAAGCCCAAATGGCTTTATATCGTAGGAAAGCTTAGTAGCTTCATTTATCTTATTAACTTGAATATATAAAGGGTGTTTTTTTGGGAGGTTTGTTTTTCCGATAGATGTCGTTTTATTTTATGACAGTTGTTTTGACAGCTCAAAGTGGCATTTCTACTCAGTATTGTTTGGCAAATCATCATGAAAAAAAAAAAAAAAAAAAAAAAAAAAAAATGACATTTGTGAAAAATAGTCGTGGTAGCCATATGCCAGAAATTGTGTTTAAATGTTAAATGCCAAAAAATTATCTACCAAATAAAAAAAAATTTTGGTCATTTCATAATTTTATATGTGTTTTATTCAAAAAAAAAATCGGCAACCTCTTAAAAAAACACCCGTTAGATATAACGTGTCACCCTGTCAAACCAAAGAAAACCATTACAAAAGCTAATCAATTCTATAAAAAAAATCAAGCTTGGCTTAACAAGGTAAAAGTTTGCTTTTAAATTTTTCCCAAAAAAAAAAAAGGAAAAAAAACAACCCATAAAAATTAAATTTTTTATTGTAATTCTCTAATCGGGGATACACACATACGCAGCCACACACACACTGCGTGCTCGTTTTGTGGCAAAATCAAAACCTTCTCTATAGAAAGCCCAACTCTACGCATACTAATGCTGTAAACCAAGACCAAACGCATGTGTGTTTGTGGGATGTGAATACAGTGTACAAAAAATAAGTAGTCGCAAAGAGCGAGAAACGTAAGATGTGGTACTGGGAAACAGAAAAATTTTTATTTGGTAGATAATTTTTTGGCATTTAACATTTAAACACAATTTCTGGCATATGGCTACCACGACTATTTTTCACAAATGTAATTTTTTTTTTTTTTTTTTTTTTTTTTTTTTTTTTTTTCATAATGATTTGCCAAACAATACTGAGTAGAAATGCCACTTTGAGCTGTCAAAACAACTGTCATAAAATAAAACGACATCTATCGGAAAAACAAACCTCCTAAAAAAACACCCGTTATATATTTAAAGCTTGAAAGCTTCAAATACCATTAACATGTATATTACTGATTTACTTGATAGTAACGCAAATTGGCTTTATTATCGATTCGCGTCGATTATCATTAATAAATTTTAAATATGTGTATATTATTAAAGCGGTAAAGCTGCAATTATCATTAACAAATTAAATTACTGAGTTAATTAATAGTAAGCCCGAATGGCTTTATATCTTAGGAAAGCTTAGTAGCTTCATTTATCTTATTAACTTGAATATATATATATTTAAAGCTTGAAAGCTTCAAATACCATTAACATGTAAATTACTGATTTACTTGATAGTAACGCCCACTGGCTTTATTATCGATTCGCGTCGATTATCATTAATAAATTTTAAATATGTGTATATTATTAAAGCGGTAAAGCTGCAATTATCATTAACAAATTAAATTACTGAGTTACTTAATAGTAAGCCCAATTGGCTTTATATCTTAGGAAAGCTTAGTAGCTTCATTTATCTTATTAACTTGAATATATATATATTTAAAGCTTGAAAGCTTTAAATACCATTAGCATGTAAATTACTAATTTACTTGATAGTAACGCCAACTGGCTTTATTATCGATCCGCTTCAATTATCATTAATAAATTTTAAATATGTCTACATTACTGAAGTTGTAAAGCTGCAATTATCATTAATAGAGAGTATCTGCTTGCTTGTTATTAATACTTGACTGGCTTGTTGCCAACCCCTTAAATGTAACAGTAGTATTGACGCTTGGTCATATTAAAATTACGAAAGCTTCCTGTAATAAAGCTTATAAAACTTTAATATTCGTTATCTTAAACCTTGTCAAAGGACCTCCTAGGTAATATGATGGGGATTTTCCCGAAATAAATTTGTATGCTTAGAATTAGAATTGTGTATTTTTTTTTTCTTTGGGTTAATTTGAAGACGCTTACCTATTGAACGAACAATGGGGGAAGTGTAATTAAATAGCTTGCTACTCTTCCAGCCCAGGGAATACCGGAGTTAGGGGAAAACCCACGCAATGAGGGGGTTCCAAAGTCAGCGTGGACCCATGGTAGGGAGGGTATAGAAAGGGGTGAGGAAAGGGCTAATGCGAACATGGGTCTCGCTTTTCCCGCCTCACCGCCGCATCCAGGTAGCTAGAAGTTCGAAACCCCTATTGGCGTCTTCTCCTCTAAGCGCTTTTCAATGTCCTATCTTGTTTTTTTTTATTTCACAATCGCGACGGCACGCTAACTTTTTTTTCTGTGTAATGTGGTGCGGGCATAGCGACGTCCAAGGACCCACCCCACGACGCGACGAGCTAAGTAGTGGTATCCAGGCGTGCCACCGGGACGAAGCTAGCTCCAACGAAAGGAGAGGGAGGAGAGGTGATCACCTTTAGCCTTTTCTCTCCGTGACAAAAACCCTGTCAAACCAAAGAAAACCATTACAAAAGCTAATCAATTCTATAAAAAAAATCAAGCTTGGCTTAACAAGGTAAAAGTTTGCTTTTAAATTTTTCCCAAAAAAAAAAAAAGGAAAAAAAACAACCCATAAAAATTAAATTTTTTATTGTAATTCTCTAATCGGGGATACACACATACGCAGCCACACACACACTGCGTGCTCGTTTTGTGGCAAAATCAAAACCTTCTCTATAGAAAGCCCAACTCTACGCATACTAATGCTGTAAACCAAGACCAAACGCATGTGTGTTTGTGGGATGTGAATACAGTGTACAAAAAATAAGTAGTCGCAAAGAGCGAGAAACGTAAGATGTGGTACTGGGAAACAGAAAAATTTTATATGGATTTTGCTCTTTAGTTGATTACTAATACAAATACGTTTGGTCTCAATCTAAGCATGTATCTGTGTACGATCGGAACAGTTGGGCTTTCTATAGAGAAGGTTTTGGGCAAAATCATCCACCAAATGACGCAGCGGCAGCGAACAGCGCTACCCACAAAGCACAGAGCTCAGACTTTTCCTTGATCTGATGCGATATAGCGATATTTAAAAAACGTATATGGGGGTCCCTAGGGGGCCGATCACTCCAAAAGATTTACAAAAAGTGTTTTCCATCGAAGACACACATGTGTACAAAATTTAAAGAAAATCGGGTAAATTTTGTAAAATATTTGTATGGGAGCCCCCCGAACCCGAGGTCCGAGGGGCCTCAAATTTTAATAGAAAGTATTGTCACCGGAAATATACATGTGTGCAAAATTTCAATAAAATCGGGCTATGGGAAGTGGGTTAAAAATTTGGTAGTGATCGGGTCCCGGGTTCGGCCGCAAGGCCCTTATACATTTTTTAAATATCTGTACTGGCATCAGATATTCGTCGCCCTTTATGGACTGTGTGCGGTGTGTGCTGCGCAGTCGGCTGCGCTGCATGGTTTTGGTGGTGGTGGAGAGAGAGAGAGAAATCTTAGCGCACGCACAAATGAACCCAGCAAATGAAACGAGACATACATGTTTTATGCTTACTTCAACTTACATTTTTATTTACTGAATTGTATTTTTATTGATGTCGTTTTTTTTGTTGTCGATATCAACTTACATTTTCCATTTTAACATCTGATGTCAAATGTTTGTTTCGATGATTTTCTCCTACAATAAAAAAAAATGGCCCAGGATCGAGGGGCTCCCATATCAATTTCTGCGATTAGAGAATTTAGATGAAAAATTTTAATTTTTATGGGTTGTTTTTTTTTATTTCAATTGGTGTCTTTCCAGTATAAAGCTTTAGCTTCGTTTGAGGTAATTTCTGCTAGCAGGACCCACAGTCAAAAGAGGTGGTCAGGTAGTATAATATATTTGAATACATTTTTTTTTATAACGGGTGTTTTTTTAGGAGGTTTGTTTTTCCGATAGATGTCGTTTTATTTTATGACAGTTGTTTTGACAGCTCAAAGTGGCATTTCTACTCAGTATTGTTTGGCAAATCATTATGAAAAAAAAAAAAAAAAAAAAAAAAAAAAAAAAAATGACATTTGTGAAAAATAGTCGTGGTAGCCATATGCCAGAAATTGTGTTTAAATGTTAAATGCCAAAAAATTATCTACCAAATAAAAAAAAATGTTGGTCATTTCATAATTTTATATGTGTTTTATTCAAAAAAAAAATCGGCAACCTCTTAAAAAAACACCCGTTAGATATAACGTGTTTTTTTAAGAGGTTGCCGATTTTTTTTTTGAATAAAACACATATAAAATTATGAAATGACCAAAATTTTTTTTTATTTGGTAGATAATTTTTTGGCATTTAACATTTAAACACAATTTCTGGCATATGGCTACCACGACTATTTTTCACAAATGTCATTTTTTTTTTTTTTTTTTTTTTTTTTTTTCATAATGATTTGCCAAACAATACTGAGTAGAAATGCCACTTTGAGCTGTCAAAACAACTGTCATAAAATAAAACGACATCTATCGGAAAAACAAACCTCCCAAAAATACACCCTTTATATATAGGTTACTAAGAGCAGGTTCCTTTTTTTCCTTTTTTTTACAATCTTTTGTATTTATTCATTTCCTGTGTAGATGGTAAATTAGAAAAAGAAAAACAAAATAACGAAATTTTTTTGCGTGAATGCTTTTCATAAAATTGAATAATTATATGGGGTATACTTGATTCTTTTACTTCCTTACCCGGTGGGTTTAAGGTTTATTTTACTTTGTCCTGCATTTTCTTAGTTTTTTTTTGGAACAGGTTAAAACAACCATGTAAGAATAAACTTGGTTGGCATGGTGTGTGGTTGGGATCGGTGATCATCATGTAAGTATACAACGCTCCGCCAAAGATGACTAACACTGACTTGACATACGGACCGGTAGACGGGCCACAGTCGGTCAAAACTCCAACGTTTTCTTTTGTGAGGCTTTGGTGTAGGTGCAACTATGCCATTCTTTTATTTAGTTTTAGTTTAGGTTAAGGCACGATTTTTTTTTGATGAAACAAAAAAAAAGGTTTCATAACAAATTAGATTATAATTAAAATTTAAGTTAAGCCATAGTTTTAGTGTAAGTTTTCATAAAAGAATGACCTGCTTGGACTTAGACCGAAGGACGTTTCCCTTTTTCCCCCTCCCTCTTATTTCCCTTTTTGCAACATATTTTTAGTCGACACGATAAATTTTTTGTTCATGAGGATCTCCTCACTGGTCACTGGTAAGTGACAAGGACCACCCGTCCGGCGAGCTTAGCCATGCAACCGCGAGCGTGTCGCGATGTCCTTGCCAGTGGCAGAACCCCTAGTGGGATCTCGCTCCATAACATCCTGTAGATAACGCTTCACACCCTTTCTCATTTATTGCGTTAAGGAGTTATCTTCCCTTGGTTGTCGTTAACCTTTAACCCCAATATATGTTTTTCGCGTTAAAGTCTCCACCGATGATGAACTTTTTTCCTAGTTGATCTAGGAGTTCTGAATATTCGTTTTTTTATCGAATGTTTAGGAGGGCAGTAAATACTAGCAAGAAGTATTGGTTAATTTGTTGTCTCTATAACTACGGCTGTTGATTGTATTTTATTTGTTTGAATTTTTGATTCCTCGTAGTGATTTATAGTTTCCTTTACAATGACAGCGCTCCCCGCTCTAGCAGAATTGTCCGGGTGGATGGTATGATAGACTTTATATCCTCTGAATTTAATAAACGATTTTTTGGTGAAGTGAGTTTCGGAAACGAGACAAACGTCTATTTTATTTATATCCAGGACTCCCTGTAACTCTTTTTGATGTTGCAACAGTCCATTTGCATTCCATGCCATTATTCTTAGTGATTTAGTCATTAAGTTACTTTGATTTTGGAGCAACTCTTTTAGCGTTGCTCTCTATTTGTTTTACTCTTGTGTCGAGATTGGAAACGGATTTCTCTATACTAGTAATTTTCACTAGGATGGCCTGTAGGGTTTGTTTCAAATCATCTTCTTGTTGCTCTGGAGAACTGGTGATGATAATCAAAGAGCGAGCAGCCTCGGCATATGTTGTGCTAATTTTTTGTTTTTCAATAATTTGGTCATTTGTTTTTTCTTCTGTATTAACATGAAATTCGTTTTTGTGATGCTCTTTTTCGTTCGGAAGGGTTTGTCTTTCAACTAACTTTTTAGTGTTGTTAGCCTTTATCTTCTGTATCTCCTTAGCATCCTCTATAGTTGGCTGGGTGTGCCTGTTCGCAGTGTATGCACTTTGGTGGCTCATTAGTTGGTTTTTTACAATCTTTGGTGTGGTAATTACATCTCGGATCTTTACCACAATATCTTTGAGTATGTCCATAGGATTGACAATTTTTACATTGTGGAATTAGGTTATTTTTTTAATGGCTCTATTTGTACCTTACAGTACATAATACTTTTGATTTCATAAATTCTATCTATATTTTCTTCAGGGATGAATGACAGGATGAACATGTCTAGCAGCTCCTTACTTTTCCATTTTAGTTTATTAACTGCATCGGCTACATGGAATCCCTGATTTTTAAGGTCATCCTTTATACTCTCCGGTTTGCAAGAATGGTGTAAATTTTTAGCAATAACTCTTATAGGTCTTAGTTGTTTATTTTCATAAGAGCACCAACTGTATTTCCTTTCATTTAGTGCTCTGGTTAGGGCTTTATAAGCATCGACATCCGTTACGTTGATTTTTAATGTAGTTTTATTCAATAGTTTTGTATCAAAGTGTTTTTCTGCTATAATTGATTTAACTTTTGCAAAATTCATCGTAATCCGGAATGTTATCTACCATTATTGTTGGTGGTGGCGGTAGTTTGTTTGTTTTCTTATGTAATGTGCTAGAGCCTATGTTCTTAGGTTTATAAGCAGGCAGTGTAGAAACAGGTGCTTCTTTCTGTGTTCAAGAATTCTGGCTCGTTTAAAATTTGTTCGGTTTTCCTCTGTAGGGTTTGCTTTGTAAAACCGAAAGCATACCTCTCTAATCCTGGAAGCCTCTTTACAGCTCGAGCCGTACCATCCATCATTCTTTGGTTTGATAGACTTATCCCTGAATGGGATAAACTTTCTCATACCAATAAGAATGATGTTTGTGATTTCAACAGCGGCGGCAGCCACGTTGCTATCGCGAAACAATAGCGACCAGTTAAATCTCGCAAAGAAGTTGTTAAGGCCGTCCCAATTGGCTTTCTCGTATAGCCATACTGTTTTTTTTGGGAGTTTTTTCTTAACTGCGTGCTCTATTAACGAGAAATTAGCTGATACAACACAATGGTCAGACGAGCCTAGAGGCGATAATACAATGACACCAAGAATTGTGTACATTGACATCGCCCGCAATAACGATTTCAGTGTTATCATCATTTGTGACAATTCTTGCAATTGAGTCAGACAGTGCATCAAACTCGTGAAGAGTTGAAACTCTGTCTAAGTTGGGGGTTCTATAAAGAAAGCAGTAGTGGATGTTGCGCCCCTGTACCATTACTCTCAGCCATATGAAATAAAATTTCGCATTGGAACATTGGCTTAATTGAGGCAAAAGTTTGAACGCAACATCACTACGGACATAAATTGCGAGCCCGCGTCGTCGGAAAAATAATGGCACTAAGCTATACCCAGGCAGATTAAAATCTGAAGTATCAGAATTCACAAATACCTGAGTTTCGCTTAGTGCCTGAATTGCTGGACTGTGGACATTTACATGGGCAAATAAAGCGAAAAAATCTTTCTCAGCCCACGTATATTGCTGAGATCCACTATGAAACTACACATCAATACAAAAAACAAACACACAAAACACAACTTACAGCTTCTTTTAACCGAATTGAGAAGAGAATGTCTCAAAATGGATTATTAACACAATTTGTCGCCAGTGTTATGCCTTCACGACAAAATGAGTTAAATCACCAAAAGAAACAAACACTCACAATCCGTTATTCTTATAGCTAAAGAATTAGATCATAAACAAACTGCCGCATGAAAAACATACGACAGTTATGTTTCACCAAGTTCTTTAGCTGCGATGTTGGGGACGGGGCACACGGACACACGCACTTTGCACTTAGTGTTCGGCCGATCGCGCGAACCGTTTGCTTGCAATTTTGATTTTTTTGTGTGCAAACACACAACACGACACTTTGTTGTTTTGACGTGACAACGTCTCATTACAAGTGGGTGCATGTTCAAAAAGTAAAATGTTAATGCTCACACTGTTAATACACTGCTTGCTCACGCTGTTAATACACTGCTTGCTCACACTGTCAATACACTGCTTGCTCACACTGTTAATACACTGCTTGCTCACACTGTTAATACACTGTTTGCTCACACTGTTAAGTGGGACACTGTAAAATGTCAATATTTTGAGAACTAAGCCATTTCTCAAGCAATTTGCATAAAATTGGGTATGTAGGACTAAGACTGGAATTTCTGGAACAAAGCAATTTCTCAAGCGATTCGCATGAAATTCGGAATGCAGGACTAAAATGCGACTGCAAGACTTCTTCCTATGGAAATTCTGGAATATGATCATTATGGTCTGGAATTTTGGAAACAAAGCAATTTCTCGAGCGATTTACATGAAATTCGGTATGTAGGGGTAAGATGTGATTCTAAGACTTGTTCCTATGGAAATTCTGGAATATGATCATTATGGTCTGGAATTTTGGGAACAAAGCAATTTCTCAAGCGATTCACATGAAATTCGGTATGTAGGGGTAAGATGTGAATCTAAGACTTGTTCCTATGGAAATTCTGGAATATGATCATTATGGTCTGGAATTTCGGGAACAAAGCAATTTCTCAAGCGATTTTCATGAAATTTGGTATATAGGGGTAAGATGCGAATTTAACACTTGTTCCTATGGAAATTGTGGAATATGATCTTTATGGTATGGAGTTTCGGGAACAAAGCAATTTCTCAGATGCGACTGTGAGACTAGTTCCTATGGAAATTCTGGAATATGTTCAATAGGATCAGGAATTTTCGGAGCTAAGCCATTTCTCAAGAGATTTGTATAAAATTCGGAATGTAGGATTAAGATGCGACTGTAAAACTTGTTCCCATCGAAATTCTGAGATGTGGTCATTAGGAAATAGAATTTCTGAAACTTAGCCGTTCCTCAAGCGACTTGTGCCTTTTAATTTAATCGTAATATCGCCCAAAACGTCAAAGAAATTTCACTCCAACCGCGCGTAAATATTGCATGCACTAATTTTTTAACAGATCTTACTTCTCCTACTCTATCGACGCAACTGCATTACTGTGTTTGTGCAGTGATATGCAATATCCAATATGCAATATGCACCCACCTTACAATAAATTGTTATGAACATTTAAATCATCAGGATTGATGATGATATATGTGATTTCAATAACGTACAATCAAGCTCATAGCTTGAGCAGAACGAAACAAACATATGCAGCAGTAGGTTGCGGTCAAGAATTCAGCCGCTGCACAGTTTATGCTGCATGTTGGTTAAAATTAACTTTTGCAGCCAATACAGTAAAGAAAAATCGACTGCGCAGTTAACGCCACTTTAAATTGGATGCAAATAGCAAAATGTAAATGTCAAATTGTCGCCCTACAAGCAGACTGTAAGTTCGGTTTAAAATGTAGCCGCAATTTCGTGCATACCGACTGCCTGCCATTTTTTTTGTACAGCACAAGCTGCGCAACTACTAAGTTCTTTACCGCAGCCGTAGTGATAGTATTAGTCTCTTTTCATTTTCTATCAGTGCTCTGCTCTGCTCGTTCTATCAACATTGCATAAAGTGATACAGTTCTCTCGTTTTTGGTCGTGTAACAGAAAAAAAATACTACTTTAAGTAACAAAAAAAGAGCCATATAACAATGACAACCTGCAAGCTTCCTTGCAACTATTTCCTTTTCTTTTCGCTTATCATATCCTTACTCATGTGTGCAGTAACTAGAGTAAATAACTCATCGATTAATTACAGAAATGAGAGAACCATGCAAAATAAATTTAATAATGAATAATTGGCCTGCATGTTTCAAGGCGACATTCTTCGATGCTCGTAAGATACCATTAACATGTGCAGCAGTCGTGGTCGAAGTTCTCTATCAATGCTCCATGTACCATTTACAAGTTAAAAGCGATGTTGCTGTTGCTACCATTTCCTTTTCTTTTGGCTTGTCTTTTGTTTAATCACTCCAATATTACGAAGAGTGCTCTGCTTACTCGTTCTCTTAGCCTTGCAGTTGCAACTTGCAACCCATATGGTTGCACGAAAATGTTTCTGTGTTGGTTCTCTGTTTGCTTCCTTTCGGCTTTTCTTTAATAATCTTTAATAAACAAAATTTCTCAGTGAAAGAAATAGAGAGAGAAACGTAAGTTTTTGTATTGAGAAACAGGAAATTTTTATATGGATTTTGCTCTCTTGTTCTCTTTTAAGCATGTATTCTTAAAAAGCAAGTAAGGCATTCTGAGAGAAGGTTATGAGTGACAGTATAGTTTCTGTTGGTTCATTGTCTGCTTGTTCCCTTTCGGCTTTTTTTTTAACATTCTGTTCGTCTTCTATCTTTATATAACAGACGGTTCGCCATTCACTTCTTATTAAATTAACTATGCTTATCATTGTACTGACTGTATACTAATACAAAATAAAACAATAATCTTTAATATACGGTTCATTTCTCATTGTTTATAGAATAATGACTCTGAAATATCCTTTCAGTACCATACGGTATTTTTCCACATATACACTTTTGTAAATAATGATAATATGATGACAACAGTTTCTATAAAAATATGGAAGTGATATGGCCTCAGGTTAAAGAATTTACATAGAAGATTCTAACTATTATAAGTTAGTTTTTTATATTTTATAATACTAACGAAAAGAGCTTTAGACCTATCTTCGGACGTACCGATCAATTCAAACATTCCTTCTTTAGCCGCTCAAAAATTTTGTGGAATGAATTGCCCGACTCTGTATTTAAGAATATGTATGACATTAAGTTAAAATACATGTGATTATGGCTTGGCAAAGTTTATATTGAAATTACCGTGCAATATAATTAGTATTTTACCTCAATTGTTTTTGGCCAATAAAGCTGCACTCTCTGAAATATACCTGTATGCCGTCTAAACGTCACTATACACCATGTGAGCCCGTAAACCAAAACCCTCTCTAGAGAAGTAGTATTGTAGTATGGTCTCTGTTGGTTGGTTCTATGCTGAACTCACATTACATTACTAATTCAATTGAATTAAAAGGTTTAAACTCGGAAATTGTTTTATAACAACATAAACTGGAAAACTAGATATACACTTTAATTTAAGTTAAATGTACATACATAAAAATTAAATAAAAAAATAAAAAATAAACAGTGCATTGTCAGTAAATGATTGTAACCATTGTCACGCTCAAAACTCGCAGCCGTGTAGACGACACAGCCTACTTTGCTCTTTTGTTTACTCTCGAGTGCTGAAGTGCAGCACGACCGTGGTCAGCGGCCGTTGGGAGACAACTGACTTATGGTCCGAGTAGGAGTTGACATCGGACACTGTCCAGTTATCAGCCCTGAATACCTTATCATTAGAAATCAAGGTAATGTCGATTACCTCTTCCCAACCATTGAAACTCTCCGACTCCGGAAAGGTAAAGGTTAGAGTATTACCAGAGTTACAAATGCTGAGATTACTGTTAATAATAAAATCAAAGAGAGACTCACCCCGTTCATTGTCCTCCGACCTGCCCCAGAGGGAATGTCTGGAATTGGAATCGCATCCCAAGAGGATGCAGTCATCGATTGAGTCAATTTAGTGAGACATCTTTAGGAACTGGCCAATCCGCTTGACAGAGAACCTCAAAATTGAAGAATTTCATGAAAATAACAAAAGTTCAAACCGATGCACAAATGCCTCTTCCCCTCTGCATTGTAATCTAACAAACTCTATTCGATAGATTATTCCTTTAGGAAGACACAGGTGTGGGTCAATTTAGTGAGACATCTCTAGGAACTGGCCAATCCGCTTGACAGAGAACCTCAAAATTGAAGAATTTCATTTCATGAAAATATGATAATAACAAAAGTTCAAACCGATGCACAAATGCCTCATCCCCTCTGCATTGTAATCTAACAAACTCTATTCGATAGATTATTCCTTTAGGAAGACACAGGTGTAGGTCAATTTAGTGAGGCATCTCTGGAAAACTGGCCAATCCGCTTGACAGAGAACCTCCAAATTGAAGAATTTCATGAAAATAACAAAAGTTCAAACCGATGCACAAATGCCTCTTCCCTTCTGCATTGTAATCTAACAAACTCTATTCGATAGATTATTCCTTTAGGAAGACACAGGTGTGGGTCAATTTAGTGAGACGTCTCTGGGAACTGGCCAATCCGCTTGACAGAGAACCTCCAAATTGACGAATTTTATGAATATAACAAAAGTTCAAACCGATGCACAAATGCCTCTTCCCCTCTGCATTGTAATCTAACAAACTCTATTCGATAGATTATTCCTTTAGGAAGACGCAGGTGTGGGCGAATTTAGTGAGACATCTCTAGGAACTGGCCAATCCGCTTGACAGAGAACCTCAAAATTGAAGAATTTCATGAAAATAACAAAAGTTCAAACCGATGCACAAATGCCTCTTCCCCTCTGCATTGTAATCTAATAAACCCTATTCGATAGATTATTCCTTTAGGAAGACACAGGTGTAGGTCAATTTAGTGAGACATCTCTGGAAAACTGGCCAATCCGCTTGACAGAGAACCTCCAAATTGAAGAATTTCATGAAAATAACAAAAGTTCAAACCGATGCACAAATGCCTCTTCCCCTCTGCATTGTAATCTAACAAACTCTATTCGATAGATTATTCCTTTAGGAAGACACAGGTGTGGGTCAATTTAGTGAGACATCTCTGGAAAACTGGCCAATCCGCTTGGCAGAGAACCTCCAAATTGACGAATTTTATGAAAATAACAAAAGTTCAAACCGATGCACAAATGCCTCTTCCCCTCTGCATTGTAATCTAACAAACTCTATTCGATAGATTATTCCTTTAGGAAGACGCAGATGTGGGCGAATTTAGTGAGACATCTCTAGGAACTGGCCAATCCGCTTGACAGAGAACCTCAAAATTGAAGAATTTCATGAAAATAACAAAAGTTCAAACCGATGCACAAATGCCTCTTCCCCTCTGCATTGTAATCTAACAAACTCTATTCGATAGATTATTCCTTTAGGAAGACACAGGTGTGGGTCAATTTAGTGAGACATCTCTAGGAACTGGCCAATCCGCTTGACAGAGAACCTCAAAATTGAAGAATTTCATGAAAATAACAAAAGTTCAAACCGATGCACAAATGACTCATCCCCTCTGCATTGTAATCGTACAAACTCTATTCGATAGATTATTCCTTTAGGAAGACACAGGTGTAGGTCAATTTAGTGAGACATCTCTGGAAAACAGGCCAATCCGCTTGACAGAGAACCTCAAAATTGAAGAATTTCATGAAAATAACAAAAGTTCAAACCGATGCACAAATGCCTCATACCCTCTGCATTGTAATCTAACAAACTCTATTCGATAGATTATTCCTTTAGGAAGACACAGGTGTGGGTCAATTTAGTGAGACGTCTTTGGGAACTGGCCAATCCGCTTGACAGAGAACCTCCAAATTGACGAATTTTATGAAAATAACAAAAGTTCAAACCGATGCACAAATGCCTCTTCCCCTCTGCATTGTAATCTAACAAACTCTATTCGATAGATTATTTCTTTATGAAGATGCAGGTGTGGGCGAATTTAGTGAGACATCTCTAGGAACTGGCCAATCCGCTTGACAGAGAACCTCAAAATTGAAGAATTTCATGAAAATAACAAAAGTTCAAACCGATGCACAAATGCCTCATCCCTTCTGCATTGTAATCTTACAAACTCTATTCGATAGATTATTTCTTTAGGAAGACACAGGTGTAGGTCAATTTAGTGAGACATCTCTGGAAAACTGGCCAATCCGCTTGACAGAGAACCTCCAAATTGAAGAATTTCATGAAAATAACAAAAGTTCAAACCGATGCACAAATGCCTCTTCCCCTCTGCATTGTAATCTAACAAACTCTATTCGATAGATTATTCCTTTAGGAAAAAACAGGTGTAGGTCAATTTAGTGAGACGTCTCTGGGAACTGGCCAATCCGCTTGACAGAGAACCTCCAAATTGACGAATTTTATGAAAATAACAAAAGTTCAAACCGATGCACAAATGCCTCTTCCCCTCTGCATTGTAATATAACAAACTCTATTCGATAGATTATTCCTTTAGGAAGACGCAGATGTCGGCGAATTTAGTGAGACATCTCTAGGAACTGGCCAATCCGCTTGACAGAGAACCTCAAAATTGAAGAATTTCATGAAAATAACAAAAGTTCAAACCGATGCACAAATGCCTCTTCCCCTCTGCATTGTAATCTAACAAACTCTATTCGATAGATAATTCCTTTAGGAAGACACAGGTGTGGGTCAATTTAATGAGACATCTCTAGGAACTGGCCAATCCGCTTGACAGAGAACCTCAAAATTGAAGAATTTCATGAAAATAACAAAAGTTCAAACCGATGCACAAATGCCTCATCCCCTCTGCATTGTAATCTAACAAACTCTATTCGATAGATTATTCCTTTAGGAAGACACAGGTGTAGGTCAATTTAGTGAGACATCTCTGGAAAACTGGCCAATACGCTTGACAGAGAACCTCCAAATTGAAGAATTTCATGAAAATAACAAAAGTTCAAACCGATGCACAAATGCCTCTTCCCCTCTGCATTGTAATCGTACAAACTCTATTCGATAGATTATTCCTTAAGGAAGACACAGGTGTTGGTCAATTTAGTGAGACATCTCTAGGAACTGGCCAATCCGCTTGACAAAGAACCTCAAAATTGAAGAATTTCATGAAAATAACAAAAGTTCAAACCGATGCACAAATGCCTCATCCCCTCTGCATTGTAATCTAACAAACTCTATTCGATAGATCATTCCTTTAGGAAGACACAGGTGTAGGTCAATTTAGTGAGACATCTCTGGAAAACTGGCCAATCCGCTTGACAGAGAACCTCCAAATTGAAGAATTTCATGAAATTAACAAAAGTTCAAACCGATGCACAAATGCCTCTTCCCCTCTGCATTGTAATCTCACAAACTCTATTCGATAGATTATTCCTTTAGGAAGACACAGGTGTAGGTCAATTTATGAGACATCTCTGGAAAACTGGCCAATCCGCTTGACAGAGAACCTCCAAATTGACGAATTTTATGAAAATAACAAAAGTTCAAACCGATGCACAAATGCCTCTTCCCCTCTGCATTGTAATCTAACAAAATCTATTCGATAGATTATTCCTTTAGGAAGACACAGGTGTGGGCGAATTTAGTGAGACATCTCTAGGAACTGGCCAATCCGCTTGACAGAGAACCTCAAAATTGAAGAATTTCATGAAAATAACAAAAGTTCAAACCGATGCACAAATGCCTCATACCCTCTGCATTGTAATCTAACAAACTCTATTCGATAGATTATTCCTTTAGGAAGACACAGGTGTGGGTCAATTTAGTGAGACATCTCTGGGAACTGGCCAATCAGCTTGACAGAGAACCTCAAAATTGGAGAATTTCATGAAAATAACAAAAGTTCAAACCGATGCACACATGCCTCATCCCCTCTGCATTGTAATCTAACAAAACTCTATTCGATAGATTATTCCTTTAGGAAGACACAGGTGTGGGTCAATTTAGTGAGACATCTCTAGGAACTGGCCAATCCGCTTGACAGAGAACCTCAAAATTGAAGAATTTCATGAAAATAACAAAAGTTCAAACCGATGCACAAATGCCTCATCCCCTCTGCATTGTAATCTAACAAAACTCTATTCGATAGATTATTCCTTTAGGAAGACAAAGGTGTAGGTCAATTTAGTGAGACATCTCTGGAAAACTGGCCAATCCGCTTGACAGAGAACCTCCAAATTGAAGAATTTCATGAAATTAACAAAAGTTCAAACCGATGCACAAATGCCTCTTCCCTTCTGCATTGTAATCTAACAAACTCTATTCGATAGATTATTCCTTTAGGAAGACACAGGTGTAGGTCAATTTAGTGAGACATCTCTGGAAAACTGGCCAATCCGCTTGACAGAGAACCTCCAAATTGAAGAATTTCATGAAAATAACAAAAGTTCAAACCGATGCACAAATGCCTCTTCCCCTCTGCATTGTAATCGTACAAACTCTATTCGATAGATTATTCCTTTATGAAGACACAGGTGTAGGTCAATTTAGTGACACATCTCTGGAAAACTGGCCAATCCGCTTGACAGAGAACCTCCAAATTGAAGAATTTCATGAAAATAACAAAAGTTCAAACCGATGCACAAATGCCTCTTCCCCTCTGCATTGTAATCGTACAAACTCTATTCGATAGATTATTCCTTTAGGAAGACACAGGTGTTGGTCAATTTAGTGAGACATCTCTAGGAACTGGCCAATCCGCTTGACAAAGAACCTCAAAATTGAAGAATTTCATGAAAATAACAAAAGTTCAAACCGATGCACAAATGCCTCATCCCCTCTGCATTGTAATCTAACAAACTCTATTCGATAGATTATTCCTTTAGGAAGACACAGGTGTAGGTCAATTTAGTGAGACATCTCTGGAAAACTGGCCAATCCGCTTGACAGAGAACCTCCAAATTGAAGAATTTCATGAAATTAACAAAAGTTCAAACCGATGCACAAATGCCTCTTCCCCTCTGCATTGTAATCTCACAAACTCTATTCGATAGATTATTCCTTTAGGAAGACACAGGTGTGGGTCAATTTAGTGAGACGTCTCTGGGAACTGGCCAATCCGCTTGACATAGAACCTCCAAATTGACGAATTTTATGAAAATAACAAAAGTTCAAACCGATGCACAAATGCCTCTTCCCCTCTGCATTGTAATCTAACAAAATCTATTCGATAGATTATTCCTTTAGGAAGACACAGGTGTGGGCGAATTTAGTGAGACATCTCTAGGAACTGGCCAATCCGCTTGACAGAGAACCTCAAAATTGAAGAATTTCATGAAAATAACAAAAGTTCAAACCGATGCACAAATGCCTCATACCCTCTGCATTGTAATCTAACAAACTCTATTCGATAGATTATTCCTTTAGGAAGACACAGGTGTGGGTCAATTAAGTGAGACATCTCTGGGAACTGGCCAATCAGCTTGACAGAGAACCTCAAAATTGGAGAATTTCATGAAAATAACAAAAGTTCAAACCGATGCACACATGCCTCATCCCCTCTGCATTGTAATCTAACAAAACTCTATTCGATAGATTATTCCTTTAGGAAGACACAGGTGTGGGTCAATTTAGTGAGACATCTCTAGGAACTGGCCAATCCGCTTGACAGAGAACCTCAAAATTGAAGAATTTCATGAAAATAACAAAAGTTCAAACCGATGCACAAATGCCTCATCCCCTCTGCATTGTAATCTAACAAAACTCTATTCGATAGATTATTCCTTTAGGAAGACAAAGGTGTAGGTCAATTTAGTGAGACATCTCTGGAAAACTGGCCAATCCGCTTGACAGAGAACCTCCAAATTGAAGAATTTCATGAAATTAACAAAAGTTCAAACCGATGCACAAATGCCTCTTCCCTTCTGCATTGTAATCTAACAAACTCTATTCGATAGATTATTCCTTTAGGAAGACACAGGTGTGGGTCAATTTAGTGAGACGTCTCTGGGAACTGGCCAATCCGCTTGACAGAGAACCTCCAAATTGACGAATTTTATGAAAATAACAAAAGTTCAAACCGATGCACAAATGCCTCTTCCCCTCTGCATTGTAATCGTACAAACTCTATTCTATAGATTATTCCTTTAGGAAGACAAAGGTGTGGGCAAATTTAGTGAGACATCTCTAGGAACTGGCCAATCCGCTTGACAGAGAACCTCAAAATTGAAGAATTTCATGAAAATAACAAAAGTTCAAACCGATGCACAAATGCCTCTCCCCCTCTGCATTGTAATCTAATAAACTCTATTCGATATATTATTCCTTTAGAAAGACACAGGTGTGGGTCAATTTAGTGAGACATCTCTAGGAACTGGCCAATCCGCTTGACAGAGAACCTCAAAATTGAAGAATTTCATGCAAATAACAAAAGTTCAAACCGATGCACAAATGCCTCTTCCCCTCTGCATTGTAATCTAACAAACTATATTCGATAGATTATTCCTTTAGGAAGACACAGGTGTGGGCGAATTTAGTGAGACATCTCTAGGAACTGGCCAATCCGCTTGACAGAGAACCTCAAAATTGAAGAATTTCATGCAAATAACAAAAGTTCAAACCGATGCACAAATGCATCTTCCCCTCTGCATTGTAATCTAACAAACTCTATTCGATAGATTATTCCTTTAGGAAGACATAGGTGTGGGTCAATTTAGTGAGACATCTCTAGGAACTGGCCAATCCGCTTGACAGAGAACCTCAAAATTGAAGAATTTCATGAAAATAACAAAAGTTCAAACCGATGCACAAATGCCTCATCCCCTCTGCCTTGTAATCTAACAAACTGTATTCGATAGATTATTCCTTTAAGAAGACACAGGTGTAGGTCAATTTAGTGAGACATCTCTGGAAAACTGGCCAATCCGCTTGACAGAGAACCTCAAAATTGAAGAATTTCATGCAAATAACAAAAGTTCAAACCGATGCACAAATGCCTCTTCCCCTCTGCATTGTAATCTCACAAACTCTATTCGATAGATTATTCCTTTAGGAAGACACAGGTGTGGGTCAATTTAGTGAGACGTCTCTGGGAACTGGCCAATCCGCTTGACAGAGAACCTCCAAATTGACGAATTTTATGAAAATAACAAAAGTTCAAACCGATGCACAAATGCCTCTTCCCCTCTGCATTGTAATCTAACAAAATCTATTCGATAGATTATTCCTTTAGGAAGACACAGGTGTGGGCGAATTTAGTGAGACATCTCTAGGAACTGGCCAATCCGCTTGACAGAGAACCTCAAAATTGAAGAATTTCATGAAAATAACAAAAGTTCAAACCGATGCACAAATGCCTCATACCCTCTGCATTGTAATCTAACAAACTCTATTCGATAGATTATTCCTTTAGGAAGACACAGGTGTGGGTCAATTAAGTAAGACATCTCTGGGAACTGGCCAATCAGCTTGACAGAGAACCTCAAAATTGGAGAATTTCATGAAAATAACAAAAGTTCAAACCGATGCACACATGCCTCATCCCCTCTGCATTGTAATCTAACAAAACTCTATTCGATAGATTATTCCTTTAGGAAGACACAGGTGTGGGTCAATTTAGTGAGACATCTCTAGGAACTGGCCAATCCGCTTGACAGAGAACCTCAAAATTGAAGAATTTCATGAAAATAACAAAAGTTCAAACCGATGCACAAATGCCTCATCCCCTCTGCATTGTAATCTAACAAAACTCTATTCGATAGATTATTCCTTTAGGAAGACAAAGGTGTAGGTCAATTTAGTGAGACATCTCTGGAAAACTGGCCAATCCGCTTGACAGAGAACCTCCAAATTGAAGAATTTCATGAAATTAACAAAAGTTCAAACCGATGCACAAATGCCTCTTCCCTTCTGCATTGTAATCTAACAAACTCTATTCGATAGATTATTCCTTTAGGAAGACACAGGTGTGGGTCAATTTAGTGAGACGTCTCTGGGAACTGGCCAATCCGCTTGACAGAGAACCTCCAAATTGACGAATTTTATGAAAATAACAAAAGTTCAAACCGATGCACAAATGCCTCTTCCCCTCTGCATTGTAATCGTACAAACTCTATTCGATAGATTATTCCTTTAGGAAGACACAGGTGTGGGCAAATTTAGTGAGACATCTCTAGGAACTGGCCAATCCGCTTGACAGAGAACCTCAAAATTGAAGAATTTCATGAAAATAACAAAAGTTCAAACCGATGCACAAATGCCTCTCCCCCTCTGCATTGTAATCTAATAAACTCTATTCGATATATTATTCCTTTAGAAAGACACAGGTGTGGGTCAATTTAGTGAGACATCTCTAGGAACTGGCCAATCCGCTTGACAGAGAACCTCAAAATTGAAGAATTTCATGCAAATAACAAAAGTTCAAACCGATGCACAAATGCCTCTTCCCCTCTGCATTGTAATCTAACAAACTATATTCGATAGATTATTCCTTTAGGAAGACACAGGTGTGGGCGAATTTAGTGAGACATCTCTAGGAACTGGCCAATCCGCTTGACAGAGAACCTCAAAATTGAAGAATTTCATGCAAATAACAAAAGTTCAAACCGATGCACAAATGCATCTTCCCCTCTGCATTGTAATCTAACAAACTCTATTCGATAGATTATTCCTTTAGGAAGACATAGGTGTGGGTCAATTTAGTGAGACATCTCTAGGAACTGGCCAATCCGCTTGACAGAGAACCTCAAAATTGAAGAATTTCATGAAAATAACAAAAGTTCAAACCGATGCACAAATGCCTCATCCCCTCTGCATTATAATCTAACAAACTCTATTCGATAGATTATTCCTTTAAGAAGACACAGGTGTAGGTCAATTTAGTGAGACATCTCTGGAAAACTGGCCAATCCGCTTGACAGAGAACCTCAAAATTGAAGAATTTCATGAAAATAACAAAAGTTCAAACCGATGCACAAATGCCTCATCCCCTCTGCATTGTAATCTAACAAAACTCTATTCGATAGATTATTCCTTTAGGAAGACACAGGTGTAGGTCAATTTAGTGAGACATCTCTGGAAAACTGGCCAATCCGCTTGACAGAGAACCTCCAAATTGAAGAATTTCATGAAATTAACAAAAGTTCAAACCGATGCACAAATGCCTCTTCCCTTCTGCATTGTAATCTAACAAACTCTATTCGATAGATTATTCCTTTAGGAAGACACAGGTGTGGGTCAATTTAGTGAGACGTCTCTGGGAACTGGCCAATCCGCTTGACAGAGAACCTCCAAATTGACGAATTTTATGAAAATAACAAAAGTTCAAACCGATGCACAAATGCCTCTTCCCCTCTGCATTGTAATATAACAAACTCTATTCGATAGATTATTCCTTTAGAAAGACACAAGTGTGGGTCAATTTAGTGAGACATCTCTGGAAAACTGGCCAATCCGCTTGACAAAGAACCTCCAAATTGAAGAATTTCATGAAATTAACAAAAGTTCAAACCGATGCACAAATGCCTCTTCCCTTCTGCATTGTAATCTAACAAACTCTATTCGATAGATTATTCCTTTAGGAAGACACAGGTGT
This sequence comes from Nephrocerus scutellatus, assembly GCA_947095585.1. NCBI lineage: Eukaryota > Metazoa > Arthropoda > Insecta > Diptera > Pipunculidae > Nephrocerus > Nephrocerus scutellatus. The sequence goes on from OX352761.1 coordinate 42,151,997, forward strand.
AGGTCAATTTAGTGAGACATCTCTGGAAAACTGGCCAATCCGCTTGACAGAGAACCTCCAAATTGAAGAATTTCATGAAATTAACAAAAGTTCAAACCGATGCACAAATGCCTCTTCCCTTCTGCATTGTAATCTAACAAACTCTATTCGATAGATTATTCCTTTAGGAAGACACAGGTGTGGGTCAATTTAGTGAGACGTCTCTGGAAAACTGGCCAATCCGCTTGACAGAGAACCTCAAAATTGAAGAATTTCATGAAAATAACAAAAGTTCAAACCGATGCACAAATGCCTCATCCCCTCTGCATTGTAATCTAACAAAACTCTATTCGATAGATTATTCCTTTAGGAAGACACAGGTGTAGGTCAATTTAGTGAGACATCTCTGGAAAACTGGCCAATCCGCTTGACAGAGAACCTCAAAATTGAAGAATTTCATGAAAATAACAAAAGTTCAAACCGATGCACAAATGCCTCATCCCCTCTGCATTGTAATCTAACAAAACTCTATTCGATAGATTATTCCTTTAGGAAGACACAGGTTTAGGTCAATTTAGTGAGACATCTCTGGAAAACTGGCCAATCCGCTTGACAGAGAACCTCCAAATTGAAGAATTTCATGAAATTAACAAAAGTTCAAACCGATGCACAAATGCCTCTTCCCTTCTGCATTGTAATCTAACAAACTCTATTCGATAGATTATTCCTTTAGGAAGACACAGGTGTGGGTCAATTTAGTGAGACGTCTCTGGGAACTGGCCAATCCGCTTGACAGAGAACCTCCAAATTGACGAATTTTATGAAAATAACAAAAGTTCAAACCGATGCACAAATGCCTCTTCCCCTCTGCATTGTAATATAACAAACTCTATTCGATAGATTATTCCTTTAGAAAGACACAAGTGTGGGTCAATTTAGTGAGACATCTCTGGAAAACTGGCCAATCCGCTTGACAGAGAACCTCCAAATTGAAGAATTTCATGAAATTAACAAAAGTTCAAACCGATGCACAAATGCCTCTTCCCTTCTGCATTGTAATCTAACAAACTCTATTCGATAGATTATTCCTTTAGGAAGACACAGGTGTAGGTCAATTTAGTGAGACATCTCTGGAAAACTGGCCAATCCGCTTGACAGAGAACCTCCAAATTGAAGAATTTTATGAAATTAACAAAAGTTCAAACCGATGCACAAATGCCTCTTCCCTTCTGCATTGTAATCTAACAAACTCTATTCGATAGATTATTCCTTTAGGAAGACACAGGTGTGGGTCAATTTAGTGAGACGTCTCTGGGAACTGGCCAATCCGCTTGACAGAGAACCTCCAAATTGACGAATTTTATGAAAATAACAAAAGTTCAAACCGATGCACAAATGCCTCTTCCCCTCTGCATTGTAATATAACAAACTCTATTCGATAGATTATTCCTTAAGAAAGACACAAGTCTGGGTCAATTTAGTTAGACATCTCTGAGAACTGGCCAATCCGCTTGACAGGGCACCTCCAACTTGATGAATTTCATGAAAATAACAATAGTTCAAACCGATGCACAAATGCCTCTTCCCCTCTGCATTGTAATCTAACAAACTCTATTCGATAGATTATTCCTTTAGGAAGACACAGGTGTGGGAGAATTTAGTGAGACATCTCTAGGAACTGGCCAATCCGCTTGACAGAGAACCTCAAAATTGAAGAATTTCATGCAAATAACAAAAGTTCAAACCGATGCACAAATGCCTCTTCCCCTCTGCATTGTAATCTAACAAACTCTATTCGATAGATTATTCCTTTAGGAAGACACAGGTGTGGGTCAATTTAGTGAGACATCTCTGGGAACTGGCCAATCCGCTTGACAGAGAACCTCCAAATTGACGAATTTTATGAAAATAACAAAAGTTCAAACCGATGCACAAATGCCTCTTCCCCTCTGCATTGTAATCGTACAAACTCTATTCGATAGATTATTCCTTTAGGAAGACACAGGTGTGGGTCAATTTAATGAGACATCTCTAGGAACTGGCCAATCCGCTTGACAGAGAACCTCAAAATTGAAGAATTTCATGAAAATAACAAAAGTTCAAACCGATGCACAAATGCCTCTTCCCCTCTGCATTGTAATCGTACAAACTCTATTCGATAGATTATTCCTTTATGAAGACACAGGTGTAGGTCAATTTAGTGACACATCTCTGGAAAACTGGCCAATCCGCTTGACAGAGAACCTCCAAATTGAAGAATTTCATGAAAATAACAAAAGTTCAAACCGATGCACAAATGCCTCTTCCCCTCTGCATTGTAATCGTACAAACTCTATTCGATAGATTGTTCCTTTAGGAAGACACAGATGTTGGTCAATTTAGTAAGACATCTCTGGGAACTGGCCAATCCGCTTGACAGAGAACCTCCAAATTGACGAATTTCATGAAAATAACAAAAGTTCAAACCGATGCACAAATGCCTCTTCCCCTCTGCATTGTAATCTAACAAACTCTTCGATAGATTATTCCTTTAGGAAGACACAGGTGTGGGTGAGTTTAGTGAGACATCTCTAGGAACTGGCCAATCCGCTTGACAAAGAACCTCAAAATTGAAGAATTTCATGAAAATAACAAAAGTTCAAACCGATGCACAAATGCCTCATCCCCTCTGCATTGTAATCTAACAAACTCTATTCGATAGATTATTCCTTTAGGAAGACACAGGTGTAGGTCAATTTAGTGAGACATCTCTGGAAAACTGGCCAATCCGCTTGACAGAGAACCTCCAAATTGAAGAATTTCATGAAATTAACAAAAGTTCAAACCGATGCACAAATGCCTCTTCCCCTCTGCATTGTAATCTCACAAACTCTATTCGATAGATTATTCCTTTAGGAAGACACAGGTGTGGGTCAATTTAGTGAGACGTCTCTGGGAACTTGCCAATCCGCTTGACAGAGAACCTCCAAATTGACGAATTTTATGAAAATAACAAAAGTTCAAACCGATGCACAAATGCCTCTTCCCCTCTGCATTGTAATCTAACAAAATCTATTCGATAGATTATTCCTTTAGGAAGACACAGGTGTGGGCGAATTTAGTGAGACATCTCTAGGAACTGGCCAATCCGCTTGACAGAGAACCTCAAAATTGAAGAATTTCATGAAAATAACAAAAGTTCAAACCGATGCACAAATGCCTCTCCCCCTCTGCATTGTAATCTTATAAACTCTATTCGATAGATTATTCCTTTAGGAAGACACAGGTGTGGGTCAATTTAGTGAGACATCTCTAGGAACTGGCCAATCCGCTTGACAGAGAACCTCAAAATTGAAGAATTTCATGAAATAACAAAAGTTCAAACCGATGCACAAATGCCTCATACCCTCTGCATTGTAATCTAACAAACTCTTTTCGATAGATTATTCCTTTAGGAAAGCACAGGTGTGGGTCAATTTAGTGAGACGTCTCTGGGAACTGGCCATTCCGCTTGACAGAGAACCTCAAAATTGGAGAATTTCATGAAAATAACAAAAGTTCAAACCGATGCACAAATGCCTCTTCCCCTCTGCATTTTGTAATCGTACAAACTCTATTCGATAGATTATTCCTTTAGGAAGACACAGGTGTGGGCAAATTTAGTGAGACATCTCTAGGAACTGGCCAATCCGCTTGACAGGGAACCTCAAAATTGAAGAATTTCATGAAAATAACAAAAGTTCAAACCGATGCACAAATGCCTCTCCCCCTCTGCATTGTAATCTAATAAACTCTATTCGATATATAATTCCTTTAGGAAGACACAGGTGTGGGTCAATTTAGTGAGACATCTCTAGGAACTGGCCAATCCGCTTGACAGAGAACCTCAAAATTGAAGAATTTCATGCAAATAACAAAAGTTCAAACCGATGCACAAATGCCTCTTCCCCTCTGCATTGTAATCTAACAAACTCTATTCGATAGATTATTCCTTTAGGAAGACACAGGTGTGGGCGAATTTAGGGAGACATCTCTAGGAACTGGCCAATCCGCTTGACAGAGAACCTCAAAATTGAAGAATTTCATGCAAATAACAAAAGTTCAAACCGATGCACAAATGCATCTTCCCCTCTGCATTGTAATCTAACAAACTCTATTCGATAGATTATTCCTTTAGGAAGACATAGGTGTGGGTCAATTTAGTGAGACATCTCTAGGAACTGGCCAATCCGCTTGACAGAGAACCTCAAAATTGAAGAATTTCATGAAAATAACAAAAGTTCAAACCGATGCACAAATGCCTCATCCCCTCTGCATTGTAATCTAACAAACTCTATTCGATAGATTATTCCTTTAAGAAGACACAGGTGTAGGTCAATTTAGTGAGACATCTCTGGAAAACTGGCCAATCCGCTTGACAGAGAACCTCAAAATTGAAGAATTTCATGAAAATAACAAAAGTTCAAACCGATGAACAAATGCCTCATCCCCTCTGCATTGTAATCTAACAAAACTCTATTCGATAGATTATTCCTTTAGGAAGACACAGGTGTAGGTCAATTTAGTGAGACATCTCTGGAAAACTGGCCAATCCGCTTGACAGAGAACCTCCAAATTGAAGAATTTCATGAAATTAACAAAAGTTCAAACCGATGCACAAATGCCTCTTCCCATATGCATTGTAATCTAACAAACTCTATTCGATAGATTATTCCTTTAGGAAGACACAGGTGTGGGTCAATTTAGTGAGACGTCTCTGGGAACTGGCCAATCCGCTTGACAGAGAACCTCCAAATTGACGAATTTTATGAAAATAACAAAAGTTCAAACCGTTGCACAAATGCCTCTTCCCCTCTGCATTGTAATATAACAAACTCTATTCGATAGATTATTCCTTTAGAAAGACACAAGTGTGGGTCAATTTAGTGAGACATCTCTGAGAACTGGCCAATCCGCTTGACAGGGCACCTCCAACTTGATGAATTTCATGAAAATAACAATAGTTCAAACCGATGCACAAATGCCTCTTCCCCTCTGCATTGTAATCTAACAAACTCTATTCGATAGATTATTCCTTTAGGAAGACACAGGTGTGGGCGAATTTAGTGAGACATCTCTAGGAACTGGCCAATCCGCTTGACAGAGAACCTCCAACTTGATGAATTTCATGAAAATAACAATAGTTCAAACCGATGCACAAATGCCTCTTCCCCTCTGCATTGTAATCTAACAAACTCTATTCGATAGATTATTCCTTTAGGAAGACACAGGTGTGGGCGAATTTAGTGAGACATCTCTAGGAACTGGCCAATCCGCTTGACAGAGAACCTCAAAATTGAAGAATTTCATGCAAATAACAAAAGTTCAAACCGATGCACAAATGCCTCTTCCCCTCTGTATTGTAATCTAACAAACTCTATTCGATAGATAATTCCTTTAGGAAGACACAGGTGTGGGTCAATTTAGTGAGACATCTCTGGGAACTGGCCAATCCGTTTGACAGAGAACCTCAAAATTGGAGAATTTCATGAAAATAACAAAAGTTCAAACCGATGCACAAATGCCTCTTCCCCTCTGCATTGTAATCTAACAAACTCTATTCGACAGATTATTCCTTTAGGAAGACACAGGTGTGGGTCAATTTAGTGAGACATCTCTAGGAACTGGCCAATCCGCTTGACAGAGAACCTAAAAATTGAAGAATTTCATGAAAATAACAAAAGTTCAAACCGATGCACAAATGCCTCATCCCCTCTGCATTGTAATCTAACAAACTCTGTTCGATAGATTATTCCCTTAGGAAGACACAGCTGTGGGCGAATTTAGTGAGACATCTGTAGGAACTGGCCAATCCGCTTGACAGGGAACCTCCAAATTGACGAATTTTATGAAAATAACATAAGTTCAAACCGATGCACAAATGCCTCTCCCCCTCTGCATTGTAATCTAACAAACTCTATTCGATAGATTATTCCTTTAGGAAGACACAGGTGTGGGCGAATTTAGTGAGACATCTCTAGGAACTGGCCAATCCGCTTGACAGAGAACCTCAAAATTGAAGAATTTCATGAAAATAACAAAAGTTCAAACCGATGCACAAATGCCTCTCCCCCTCTGCATTGTAATCTAATAAACTCTATTCGATAGATTATTCCTTTTGGAAGACACAGGTGTGGGTCAATTTAGTGAGACATCTCTAGGAACTGGCCAATCCGCTTGACAGAGAACCTCAAAATTGAAGAATTTCATGCAAATAACAAAAGTTCAAACCGATGCACAAATGCCTCTTCCCCTCTGCATTGTAATCTAACAAACTCTATTCGATAGATTATTCCTTTAGGAAGACACAGGTGTGGGCGAATTTAGTGAGACATCTCTAGGAACTGGCCAATCCGCTTGACAGAGAACCTCCTAATTGAAGAATTTCATGAAAATAACAAAAGTTCAAACCGATGCACAAATGCCTCTTCCCCTCTGCATTGTAATCGTACAAACTCTATTCGATAGATTATTCCTTTAGAAAGACACAAGTGTGGGTCAATTTAGTGAGACATCTCTGAGAACTGGCCAATCCGCTTGACAGGGCACCTCCAACTTGACGAATTTCATGAAAATAACAATAGTTCAAACCGATGCACAAATGCCTCTTCCTCTCTGCATTGTAATCTAACAAACTCTATTCGATAGATAATTCCTTTAGGAAGACACAGGTGTGGGTCAATTTAGTGAGACATCTCTGGGAACTGGCCAATCCGCTTGACAGAGAACCTCAAAATTGGAGAATTTCATGAAAATAACAAAAGCTCAAACCGATGCACAAATGCCTCTTCCCCTCTGCATTGTAATCTAACAAACTCTATTCGATAGATTATTCCTTTAGGAAGACACAGGTGTAGGTCAATTTAGTGAGACATCTCTGGAAAACTGGCCAATCCGCTTGACAGAGAACCTCCAAATTGAAGAATTTCATGAAAATAACAAAAGTTCAAACCGATGCACAAATGCCTCTTCCCCTCTGCATTGTAATCGTTCAAACTCTATTCGATAGATTATTCCTTTAGAAAGACACAAGTGTGGGTCAAATTAGTGAGACATCTCTGAGAACTGGCCAATCCGCTTGACAGGGCACCTCCAACTTGACGAATTTCATGAAAATAACAATAGTTCAAACCGATGCACAAATGCCTCTTCCCCTCTGCATTGTAATCTAACAAACTCTATTCGATAGATAATTCCTTTAGGAAGACACAGGTGTGGGTCAATTTAGTGAGACATCTCTGGGAACTGGCCAATCAGCTTGACAGAGAACCTCAAAATTGGAGAATTTCATGAAAATAACAAAAGTTCAAACCGATGCACAAATGCCTCTTCCCCTCTGCATTGTAATCTAACAAACTCTATTCGATAGATTATTCCTTTAGGAAGACACAGGTGTGGGTCAATTTAGTGAGACATCTCTAGGAACTGGCCAATCCGCTTGACAGAGAACCTCAAAATTGAAGAATTTCATGAAAATAACAAAAGTTCAAACCGATGCACAAATGCCTCATCCCCTCTGCATTGTAATCTTACAAACTCTATTCGATAGATTATTCCTTTAGGAAGACACAGGTGTAGGTCAATTTAGTGAGACATCTCTGAAAAACTGGCCAATCCGCTTGACAGAGAACCTCCAAATTGAAGAATTTCATGAAATTAACAAAAGTTCAAACCGATGCACAAATGCCTCTTCCCCTCTTCATTGTAATCTAACAAACTCTATTCGATAGATTATTCCTTTAGGAAAGCACAGGTGTGGGTCAATTTAGTGAGACGTCTCTGGGAACTGGCCAATCCGCTTGACAGAGAACCTCCAAATTGACGAATTTTATGAAAATAACAAAAGTTCCAACCGATGCACAAATGCCTCTTCCCCTCTGCATTGTAATCTAACAAAATCTATTCGATAGATTATTCCTTTAGGAAGACACAGGTGTGGGCGAATTTAGTGAGACATCTCTAGGAACTGGCCAATCCGCTTGACAGAGAACCTCAAAATTGAAGAATTTCATGAAAATAACAAAAGTTCAAACCGATGCACAAATGCCTCTCCCCCTCTGCATTGTAATCTAATAAACTCTATTCGATAGATTATTCCTTTAGGAAGACACAGGTGTGGGTCAATTTAGTGATACATCTCTGGATAACTGGCCAATCCGCTTGACAGAGAACCTCAAAATTGAAGAATTTCATGAAATTAACAAAAGTTCAAACCGATGCACAAATGCCTCATCCCCTCTGCATTGTAATCTAACAAACTCTATTCGATAGATTATTCCTTTAGGAAGACACAGGTCTGGGTCAATTTAGTGAAACATCTCTGGGAACTGGCCAATCCACTTGACAGAGAACCTCCAAATTGACGAATTTTATGAAAATAACAAAAGTTCAAACCGATGCACAAATGCCTCTTCCCCTCTGCATTGTAATCTAACAAACTCTATTCGATAGATTATTCCTTTAGGAAGACACAGGTGTGGGCGAATTTAGTGAGACATCTCTAGGAACTGGCCAATCCGCTTGACAGAGAACCTCAAAATTGACGAATTTTATGAAAATAACAAAAGTTCAAACCGATGCACAAATGCCTCTCCCCCTCTGCATTGTAATCTAATAAACTCTATTCGATAGATTATTCCTTTCGGAAGACACAGGTGTGGGTCAATTTAGTGAGACATCTCTAGGAACTGGCCAATCCGCTTGACAGAGAACCTCAAAATTGAAGAATTTCATGAAAATAACAAAAGTTCAAACCGATGTACAAATGCCTCTTCCCCTCTGCATTGTAATCGTACAAACTCTATTCGATAGATTATTCCTTTAGGAAGTCACAGGTGTGGGTGAATTTAGTGAGACATCTCTAGGAACTGGCCAATCCGCTTGACAGAGAACCTAAAAATTGAAGAATTTCATGAAAATAACAAAAGTTCAAACCGATGCACAAATGCCTCTCCCCCTCTGCATTGTAATCTAATAACCTCTATTCGATAGATTATTCCTTTAGAAAGACACAGGTGTGGGTCAATTTAGTGAGACATCTCTGAGAACTGGCCAATCCGCTTGACAGGGCACCTCCAACTTGACGAATTTCATGAAAATAACAATAGTTCAAACCGATGCACAAATGCCTCTTCCCCTCTGCATTGTAATCTAACAAACTCTATTCGATAGATAATTCCTTTAGGAAGACACAAGTGTGGGTCAATTTAGTGAGACATCTCTGGGAGCTGGCCAATCCGCTTGACAGAGAACCTCAAAATTGGAGAATTTCATGAAAATAACAAAAGTTCAAACCGATGCACAAATGCCTCTTCCCCTCTGCATTGTAATCTAACAAACTCTATTCGATAGATTATTCCTTTAGGAAGACACAGGTGTGGGTCAATTTAGTGAGACATCTCTAGAAACTGGCCAATCCGCTTGACAGAGAACCTCAAAATTGGAGAATTTCATGAAAATATTAAAAGTTCAAACCGATGCACAAATGCCTCTCCCCCTCTGCATTGTAATCTAATAAACTCTATTCGATAGATTATTCCTTTAGAAAGACACAGGTGTGGGTCAATTTAGTGAGACATCTCTGAGAACTGGCCAATCCGATTGACAGGGCACCTCCAACTTGACGAATTTCATGAAAATAACAATAGTTCAAACCGATGCACAAATGCCTCTTCCCCTCTGCATTGTAATCTAACAAACTCTATTCGATAGATTATTCCTTTAGGAAGACACAGGTGTGGGTCAATTTAGTGAGACATCTCTAGGAACTGGCCAATCCGCTTGACAGAGAACCTCAAAATTGAAGAATTTCATGAAAATAACAAAAGTTCAAACCGATGCACAAATGCCTCATCCCCTCTGCATTGTAATCTAACAAACTCTATTCGATAGATTATTCCTTTAGGAAGACACAGGTGTAGGTCAATTTAGTGATACATCTCTGGAAAACTGGCCAATCCGCTTGACAGAGAACCTCCAAATTGAAGAATTTCATGAAATTAACAAAAGTTCAAACCGATGCACAAATGCCTCTTCCCCTCTGCATTGTAATCTAACAAACTCTATTCGATAGATTGTTCCTTTAGGAAGACACAGGTGTGGGTCAATTTAGTGAGACGTCTCTGGGAACTGGCCAATCCGCTTGACAAAGAACCTCCAAATTGACGAATTTTATGAAAATAACAAAAGTTCAAACCGATGCACAAATGCCTCTTCCCCTCTGCATTGTAATCTAACAAAATCTATTCGATAGATTATTCCTTTAGGAAGACACAGGTGTGGGCGAATTTAGTGAGACATCTCTAGGAACTGGCCAATCCGCTTGACAGAGAACCTCAAAATTGAAGAATTTCATGAAAATAACAATAGTTCAAACCGATGCACAAATGCCTCTTCCCCTCTGCATTGTAATCTAACAAACTCTATTCGATAGATTATTCCTTTAGGAAGACACAAGTGTAGGTCAATTTAGTGAGACATCTCTGGAAAACTGGCCAATCCGCTTGACAGAGAACCTCCAAATTGAAGAATTTCATGAAAATAACAAAAGTTCAAACCGATGCACAAATGCCTCTTCCCCTCTGCATTGTAATCGTTCAAACTCTATTCGATAGATTATTCCTTTAGAAAGACAAAAGTGTGGGTCAAATTAGTGAGACATCTCTGGGAACTGGCCAATCCGCTTGACAAAGAACCTCCAAATTGACGAATTTTATGAAAATAACAAAAGTTCAAACCGATGCACAAATGCCTCTTCCCCTCTGCATTGTAATCTAACAAAATCTATTCGATAGATTATTCCTTTAGGAAGACACACGTGTGGGCGAATTTAGTGAGACATCTCTAGGAACTGGCCAATCCGCTTGACAGAGAACCTCAAAATTGAAGAATTTCATGAAAATAACAATAGTTCAAACCGATGCACAAATGCCTCTTCCCCTCTGCATTGTAATCTAACAAACTCTATTCGATAGATTATTCCTTTAGGAAGACACAGGTGTAGGTCAATTTAGTGAGACATCTCTGGAAAACTGGCCAATCCGCTTGACAGAGAACCTCCAAATTGAAGAATTTCATGAAAATAACAAAAGTTCAAACCGATGCACAAATGCCTCTTCCCCTCTGCATTGTAATCGTTCAAACTCTATTCGATAGATTATTCCTTTAGAAAGACACAAGTGTGGGTCAAATTAGTGAGACATCTCTGAGAACTGGCCAATCCGCTTGACAGGGCACCTCCAACTTGACGAATTTCATGAAAATAACAATAGTTCAAACCGATGCACAAATGCCTCTTCCCCTCTGCATTGTAATCTAACAAACTCTATTCGATAGATAATTCCTTTAGGAAGACACAGGTGTGGGTCAATTTAGTGAGACATCTCTGGGAACTGGCCAATCAGCTTGACAGAGAACCTCAAAATTGGAGAATTTCATGAAAATAACAAAAGTTCAAACCGATGCACAAATGCCTCTTCCCCTCTGCATTGTAATCTAACAAACTCTATTCGATAGATTATTCCTTTAGGAAGACACAGGTGTGGGTCAATTTAGTGAGACATCTCTAGGAACTGGCCAATCCGCTTGACAGAGAACCTCAAAATTGAAGAATTTCATGAAAATAACAAAAGTTCAAACCGATGCACAAATGCCTCATCCCCTCTGCATTGTAATCTTGCAAACTCTATTCGATAGATTATTCCTTTAGGAAGACACAGGTGTAGGTCAATTTAGTGAGACATCTCTGAAAAACTGGCCAATCCGCTTGACAGAGAACCTCCAAATTGAAGAATTTCATGAAATTAACAAAAGTTCAAACCGATGCACAAATGCCTCTTCCCCTCTTCATTGTAATCTAACAAACTCTATTCGATAGATTATTCCTTTAGGAAAGCACAGGTGTGGGTCAATTTAGTGAGACGTCTCTGGGAACTGGCCAATCCGCTTGACAGAGAACCTCCAAATTGACGAATTTTATGAAAATAACAAAAGTTCCAACCGATGCACAAATGCCTCTTCCCCTCTGCATTGTAATCTAACAAAATCTATTCGATAGATTATTCCTTTAGGAAGACACAGGTGTGGGCGAATTTAGTGAGACATCTCTAGGAACTGGCCAATCCGCTTGACAGAGAACCTCAAAATTGACGAATTTTATGAAAATAACAAAAGTTCAAACCGATGCACAAATGCCTCTCCCCCTCTGCATTGTAATCTAATAAACTCTATTCGATAGATTATTCCTTTCGGAAGACACAGGTGTGGGTCAATTTAGTGAGACATCTCTAGGAACTGGCCAATCCGCTTGACAGAGAACCTCAAAATTGAAGAATTTCATGAAAATAACAAAAGTTCAAACCGATGTACAAATGCCTCTTCCCCTCTGCATTGTAATCGTACAAACTCTATTCGATAGATTATTCCTTTAGGAAGTCACAGGTGTGGGTGAATTTAGTGAGACATCTCTAGGAACTGGCCAATCCGCTTGACAGAGAACCTAAAAATTGAAGAATTTCATGAAAATAACAAAAGTTCAAACCGATGCACAAATGCCTCTCCCCCTCTGCATTGTAACCTAATAACCTCTATTCGATAGATTATTCCTTTAGAAAGACACAGGTGTGGGTCAATTTAGTGAGACATCTCTGAGAACTGGCCAATCCGCTTGACAGGGCACCTCCAACTTGACGAATTTCATGAAAATAACAATAGTTCAAACCGATGCACAAATGCCTCTTCCCCTCTGCATTGTAATCTAACAAAATCTATTCGATAGATTATTCCTTTAGGAAGACACAGGTGTGGGCGAATTTAGTGAGACATCTCTAGGAACTGGCCAATCCGCTTGACAGAGAACCTCAAAATTGAAGAATTTCATGAAAATAACAAAAGTTCAAACCGATGCACAAATGCCTCATCCCCTCTGCATTGTAATCTTACAAACTCTATTCGATAGATTATTCCTTTAGGAAGTCACAGGTGTGGGTGAATTTAGTGAGACATCTCTAGGAACTGGCCAATCCGCTTGACAGAGAACCTCAAAATTGACGAATTTTATGAAAATAACAAAAGTTCAAACCGATGCACAAATGCCTCTTCCCCTCTGCATTGTAATCTTACAAACTCTATTCGATAGATAATTCCTTTAGGAAGACACAGGTGTGGGTCAATTTAGTGAGACATCTCTGGGAACTGGCCAATCAGCTTGACAGAGAACCTCAAAATTGGAGAATTTCATGAAAATAACAAAAGTTCAAACCGATGCACAAATGCCTCTTCCCCTCTGCATTGTAATCTAACAAACTCTATTCGATAGATTATTCCTTTAGGAAGACACAGGTGTAGGTCAATTTAGTGAGACATCTCTGAAAAACTGGCCAATCCGCTTGACAGAGAACCTCCAAATTGAAGAATTTCATGAAATTAACAAAAGTTCAAACCGATGCACAAATGCCTCTTCCCCTCTTCATTGTAATCTAACAAACTCTATTCGATAGATTATTCCTTTAGGAAAGCACAGGTGTGGGTCAATTTAGTGAGACGTCTCTGGGAACTGGCCAATCCGCTTGACAGAGAACCTCCAAATTGACGAATTTTATGAAAATAACAAAAGTTCCAACCGATGCACAAATGCCTCTTCCCCTCTGCATTGTAATCTAACAAAATCTATTCGATAGATTATTCCTTTAGGAAGACACAGGTGTGGGCGAATTTAGTGAGACATCTCTAGGAACTGGCCAATCCGCTTGACAGAGAACCTCCAAATTGACGAATTTTATGAAAATAACAAAAGTTCAAACCGATGCACAAATGCCTCTTCCCCTCTGCATTGTAATCTAACAAACTCTATTCGATAGATTATTCCTTTAGGAAGACACAGGTGTGGGCGAATTTAGTGAGACATCTCTAGGAACTGGCCAATCCGCTTGACAGAGAACCTCAAAATTGACGAATTTTATGAAAATAACAAAAGTTCAAACCGATGCACAAATGCCTCTTCCCCTCTGCATTGTAATCTAACAAAATCTATTCGATAGATTATTCCTTTAGGAAGACACAGGTGTGGGCGAATTTAGTGAGACATCTCTAGGAACTGGCCAATCCGCTTGACAGAGAACCTCCAAATTGACGAATTTTATGAAAATAACAAAAGTTCAAACCGATGCACAAATGCCTCTTCCCCTCTGCATTGTAATCTAACAAACTCTATTCGATAGATTATTCCTTTAGGAAGACACAGGTGTGGGCGAATTTAGTGAGACATCTCTAGGAACTGGCCAATCCGCTTGACAGAGAACCTCAAAATTGAAGAATTTCATGAAAATAACAAAAGTTCAAACCGATGTACAAATGCCTCTTCCCCTCTGCATTGTAATCGTACAAACTCTATTCGATAGATTATTCCTTTAGGAAGTCACAGGTGTGGGTGAATTTAGTGAGACATCTCTAGGAACTGGCCAATCCGCTTGACAGAGAACCTAAAAATTGAAGAATTTCATGAAAATAACAAAAGTTCAAACCGATGCACAAATGCCTCATCCCCTCTGCATTGTAATCTAACAAACTCTATTCGATAGATTATTCCTTTAGGAAGACACAGGTGTAGGTCAATTTAGTGATACATCTCTGGAAAACTGGCCAATCCGCTTGACAGAGAACCTCCAAATTGAAGAATTTCATGAAATTAACAAAAGTTCAAACCGATGCACAAATGCCTCTTCCCCTCTGCATTGTAATCTAACAAACTCTATTCGATAGATTGTTCCTTTAGGAAGACACAGGTGTGGGTCAATTTAGTGAGACGTCTCTGGGAACTGGCCAATCCGCTTGACAAAGAACCTCCAAATTGACGAATTTTATGAAAATAACAAAAGTTCAAACCGATGCACAAATGCCTCTTCCCCTCTGCATTGTAATCTAACAAAATCTATTCGATAGATTATTCCTTTAGGAAGACACAGGTGTGGGCGAATTTAGTGAGACATCTCTAGGAACTGGCCAATCCGCTTGACAGAGAACCTCAAAATTGAAGAATTTCATGAAAATAACAATAGTTCAAACCGATGCACAAATGCCTCTTCCCCTCTGCATTGTAATCTAACAAACTCTATTCGATAGATTATTCCTTTAGGAAGACACAAGTGTAGGTCAATTTAGTGAGACATCTCTGGAAAACTGGCCAATCCGCTTGACAGAGAACCTCCAAATTGAAGAATTTCATGAAAATAACAAAAGTTCAAACCGATGCACAAATGCCTCTTCCCCTCTGCATTGTAATCGTTCAAACTCTATTCGATAGATTATTCCTTTAGAAAGACAAAAGTGTGGGTCAAATTAGTGAGACATCTCTGGGAACTGGCCAATCCGCTTGACAAAGAACCTCCAAATTGACGAATTTTATGAAAATAACAAAAGTTCAAACCGATGCACAAATGCCTCTTCCCCTCTGCATTGTAATCTAACAAAATCTATTCGATAGATTATTCCTTTAGGAAGACACACGTGTGGGCGAATTTAGTGAGACATCTCTAGGAACTGGCCAATCCGCTTGACAGAGAACCTCAAAATTGAAGAATTTCATGAAAATAACAATAGTTCAAACCGATGCACAAATGCCTCTTCCCCTCTGCATTGTAATCTAACAAACTCTATTCGATAGATTATTCCTTTAGGAAGACACAGGTGTAGGTCAATTTAGTGAGACATCTCTGGAAAACTGGCCAATCCGCTTGACAGAGAACCTCCAAATTGAAGAATTTCATGAAAATAACAAAAGTTCAAACCGATGCACAAATGCCTCTTCCCCTCTGCATTGTAATCGTTCAAACTCTATTCGATAGATTATTCCTTTAGAAAGACACAAGTGTGGGTCAAATTAGTGAGACATCTCTGAGAACTGGCCAATCCGCTTGACAGGGCACCTCCAACTTGACGAATTTCATGAAAATAACAATAGTTCAAACCGATGCACAAATGCCTCTTCCCCTCTGCATTGTAATCTAACAAACTCTATTCGATAGATAATTCCTTTAGGAAGACACAGGTGTGGGTCAATTTAGTGAGACATCTCTGGGAACTGGCCAATCAGCTTGACAGAGAACCTCAAAATTGGAGAATTTCATGAAAATAACAAAAGTTCAAACCGATGCACAAATGCCTCTTCCCCTCTGCATTGTAATCTAACAAACTCTATTCGATAGATTATTCCTTTAGGAAGACACAGGTGTGGGTCAATTTAGTGAGACATCTCTAGGAACTGGCCAATCCGCTTGACAGAGAACCTCAAAATTGAAGAATTTCATGAAAATAACAAAAGTTCAAACCGATGCACAAATGCCTCATCCCCTCTGCATTGTAATCTTGCAAACTCTATTCGATAGATTATTCCTTTAGGAAGACACAGGTGTAGGTCAATTTAGTGAGACATCTCTGAAAAACTGGCCAATCCGCTTGACAGAGAACCTCCAAATTGAAGAATTTCATGAAATTAACAAAAGTTCAAACCGATGCACAAATGCCTCTTCCCCTCTTCATTGTAATCTAACAAACTCTATTCGATAGATTATTCCTTTAGGAAGACACAGGTGTGGGCGAATTTAGTGAGACATCTCTAGGAACTGGCCAATCCGCTTGACAGAGAACCTCAAAATTGACGAATTTTATGAAAATAACAAAAGTTCAAACCGATGCACAAATGCCTCTCCCCCTCTGCATTGTAATCTAATAAACTCTATTCGATAGATTATTCCTTTAGGAAGACACAGGTGTGGGCGAATTTAGTGAGACATCTCTAGGAACTGGCCAATCCGCTTGACAGAGAACCTCAAAATTGACGAATTTTATGAAAATAACAAAAGTTCAAACCGATGCACAAATGCCTCTTCCCCTCTTCATTGTAATCTAACAAACTCTATTCGATAGATTATTCCTTTAGGAAGACACAGGTGTGGGCGAATTTAGTGAGACATCTCTAGGAACTGGCCAATCCGCTTGACAGAGAACCTCAAAATTGACGAATTTTATGAAAATAACAAAAGTTCAAACCGATGCACAAATGCCTCTTCCCCTCTGCATTGTAATCTAACAAACTCTATTCGATAGATTGTTCCTTTAGGAAGACACAGGTGTGGGTCAATTTAGTGAGACATCTCTGGGAACTGGCCAATCCGCTTGACAGAGAACCTCAAAATTGGAGAATTTCATGAAAATAACAAAAGCTCAAACCGATGCACAAATGCCTCTTCCCCTCTGCATTGTAATCTAACAAACTCTATTCGATAGATTATTCCTTTAGGAAGACACAGGTGTAGGTCAATTTAGTGAGACATCTCTGGAAAACTGGCCAATCCGCTTGACAGAGAACCTCCAAATTGAAGAATTTCATGAAAATAACAAAAGTTCAAACCGATGCACAAATGCCTCTTCCCCTCTGCATTGTAATCGTTCAAACTCTATTCGATAGATTATTCCTTTAGAAAGACACAAGTGTGGGTCAAATTAGTGAGACATCTCTGAGAACTGGCCAATCCGCTTGACAGGGCACCTCCAACTTGACGAATTTCATGAAAATAACAATAGTTCAAACCGATGCACAAATGCCTCTTCCCCTCTGCATTGTAATCTAACAAACTCTATTCGATAGATAATTCCTTTAGGAAGACACAGGTGTGGGTCAATTTAGTGAGACATCTCTGGGAACTGGCCAATCAGCTTGACAGAGAACCTCAAAATTGGAGAATTTCATGAAAATAACAAAAGTTCAAACCGATGCACAAATGCCTCTTCCCCTCTGCATTGTAATCTAACAAACTCTATTCGATAGATTATTCCTTTAGGAAGACACAGGTGTGGGTCAATTTAGTGAGACATCTCTAGGAACTGGCCAATCCGCTTGACAGAGAACCTCAAAATTGAAGAATTTCATGAAAATAACAAAAGTTCAAACCGATGCACAAATGCCTCATCCCCTCTGCATTGTAATCTTACAAACTCTATTCGATAGATTATTCCTTTAGGAAGACACAGGTGTAGGTCAATTTAGTGAGACATCTCTGAAAAACTGGCCAATCCGCTTGACAGAGAACCTCCAAATTGAAGAATTTCATGAAATTAACAAAAGTTCAAACCGATGCACAAATGCCTCTTCCCCTCTTCATTGTAATCTAACAAACTCTATTCGATAGATTATTCCTTTAGGAAAGCACAGGTGTGGGTCAATTTAGTGAGACGTCTCTGGGAACTGGCCAATCCGCTTGACAGAGAACCTCCAAATTGACGAATTTTATGAAAATAACAAAAGTTCCAACCGATGCACAAATGCCTCTTCCCCTCTGCATTGTAATCTAACAAAATCTATTCGATAGATTATTCCTTTAGGAAGACACAGGTGTGGGCGAATTTAGTGAGACATCTCTAGGAACTGGCCAATCCGCTTGACAGAGAACCTCAAAATTGAAGAATTTCATGAAAATAACAAAAGTTCAAACCGATGCACAAATGCCTCTCCCCCTCTGCATTGTAATCTAATAAACTCTATTCGATAGATTATTCCTTTAGGAAGACACAGGTGTGGGTCAATTTAGTGATACATCTCTGGATAACTGGCCAATCCGCTTGACAGAGAACCTCAAAATTGAAGAATTTCATGAAATTAACAAAAGTTCAAACCGATGCACAAATGCCTCATCCCCTCTGCATTGTAATCTAACAAACTCTATTCGATAGATTATTCCTTTAGGAAGACACAGGTCTGGGTCAATTTAGTGAAACATCTCTGGGAACTGGCCAATCCACTTGACAGAGAACCTCCAAATTGACGAATTTTATGAAAATAACAAAAGTTCAAACCGATGCACAAATGCCTCTTCCCCTCTGCATTGTAATCTAACAAACTCTATTCGATAGATTATTCCTTTAGGAAGACACAGGTGTGGGCGAATTTAGTGAGACATCTCTAGGAACTGGCCAATCCGCTTGACAGAGAACCTCAAAATTGACGAATTTTATGAAAATAACAAAAGTTCAAACCGATGCACAAATGCCTCTCCCCCTCTGCATTGTAATCTAATAAACTCTATTCGATAGATTATTCCTTTCGGAAGACACAGGTGTGGGTCAATTTAGTGAGACATCTCTAGGAACTGGCCAATCCGCTTGACAGAGAACCTCAAAATTGAAGAATTTCATGAAAATAACAAAAGTTCAAACCGATGTACAAATGCCTCTTCCCCTCTGCATTGTAATCGTACAAACTCTATTCGATAGATTATTCCTTTAGGAAGTCACAGGTGTGGGTGAATTTAGTGAGACATCTCTAGGAACTGGCCAATCCGCTTGACAGAGAACCTAAAAATTGAAGAATTTCATGAAAATAACAAAAGTTCAAACCGATGCACAAATGCCTCTCCCCCTCTGCATTGTAATCTAATAACCTCTATTCGATAGATTATTCCTTTAGAAAGACACAGGTGTGGGTCAATTTAGTGAGACATCTCTGAGAACTGGCCAATCCGCTTGACAGGGCACCTCCAACTTGACGAATTTCATGAAAATAACAATAGTTCAAACCGATGCACAAATGCCTCTTCCCCTCTGCATTGTAATCTAACAAACTCTATTCGATAGATAATTCCTTTAGGAAGACACAAGTGTGGGTCAATTTAGTGAGACATCTCTGGGAGCTGGCCAATCCGCTTGACAGAGAACCTCAAAATTGGAGAATTTCATGAAAATAACAAAAGTTCAAACCGATGCACAAATGCCTCTTCCCCTCTGCATTGTAATCTAACAAACTCTATTCGATAGATTATTCCTTTAGGAAGACACAGGTGTGGGTCAATTTAGTGAGACATCTCTAGAAACTGGCCAATCCGCTTGACAGAGAACCTCAAAATTGGAGAATTTCATGAAAATATTAAAAGTTCAAACCGATGCACAAATGCCTCTCCCCCTCTGCATTGTAATCTAATAAACTCTATTCGATAGATTATTCCTTTAGAAAGACACAGGTGTGGGTCAATTTAGTGAGACATCTCTGAGAACTGGCCAATCCGATTGACAGGGCACCTCCAACTTGACGAATTTCATGAAAATAACAATAGTTCAAACCGATGCACAAATGCCTCTTCCCCTCTGCATTGTAATCTAACAAACTCTATTCGATAGATTATTCCTTTAGGAAGACACAGGTGTGGGTCAATTTAGTGAGACATCTCTAGGAACTGGCCAATCCGCTTGACAGAGAACCTCAAAATTGAAGAATTTCATGAAAATAACAAAAGTTCAAACCGATGCACAAATGCCTCATCCCCTCTGCATTGTAATCTAACAAACTCTATTCGATAGATTATTCCTTTAGGAAGACACAGGTGTAGGTCAATTTAGTGATACATCTCTGGAAAACTGGCCAATCCGCTTGACAGAGAACCTCCAAATTGAAGAATTTCATGAAATTAACAAAAGTTCAAACCGATGCACAAATGCCTCTTCCCCTCTGCATTGTAATCTAACAAACTCTATTCGATAGATTGTTCCTTTAGGAAGACACAGGTGTGGGTCAATTTAGTGAGACGTCTCTGGGAACTGGCCAATCCGCTTGACAAAGAACCTCCAAATTGACGAATTTTATGAAAATAACAAAAGTTCAAACCGATGCACAAATGCCTCTTCCCCTCTGCATTGTAATCTAACAAAATCTATTCGATAGATTATTCCTTTAGGAAGACACAGGTGTGGGCGAATTTAGTGAGACATCTCTAGGAACTGGCCAATCCGCTTGACAGAGAACCTCAAAATTGAAGAATTTCATGAAAATAACAATAGTTCAAACCGATGCACAAATGCCTCTTCCCCTCTGCATTGTAATCTAACAAACTCTATTCGATAGATTATTCCTTTAGGAAGACACAAGTGTAGGTCAATTTAGTGAGACATCTCTGGAAAACTGGCCAATCCGCTTGACAGAGAACCTCCAAATTGAAGAATTTCATGAAAATAACAAAAGTTCAAACCGATGCACAAATGCCTCTTCCCCTCTGCATTGTAATCGTTCAAACTCTATTCGATAGATTATTCCTTTAGAAAGACAAAAGTGTGGGTCAAATTAGTGAGACATCTCTGGGAACTGGCCAATCCGCTTGACAAAGAACCTCCAAATTGACGAATTTTATGAAAATAACAAAAGTTCAAACCGATGCACAAATGCCTCTTCCCCTCTGCATTGTAATCTAACAAAATCTATTCGATAGATTATTCCTTTAGGAAGACACACGTGTGGGCGAATTTAGTGAGACATCTCTAGGAACTGGCCAATCCGCTTGACAGAGAACCTCAAAATTGAAGAATTTCATGAAAATAACAATAGTTCAAACCGATGCACAAATGCCTCTTCCCCTCTGCATTGTAATCTAACAAACTCTATTCGATAGATTATTCCTTTAGGAAGACACAGGTGTAGGTCAATTTAGTGAGACATCTCTGGAAAACTGGCCAATCCGCTTGACAGAGAACCTCCAAATTGAAGAATTTCATGAAAATAACAAAAGTTCAAACCGATGCACAAATGCCTCTTCCCCTCTGCATTGTAATCGTTCAAACTCTATTCGATAGATTATTCCTTTAGAAAGACACAAGTGTGGGTCAAATTAGTGAGACATCTCTGAGAACTGGCCAATCCGCTTGACAGGGCACCTCCAACTTGACGAATTTCATGAAAATAACAATAGTTCAAACCGATGCACAAATGCCTCTTCCCCTCTGCATTGTAATCTAACAAACTCTATTCGATAGATAATTCCTTTAGGAAGACACAGGTGTGGGTCAATTTAGTGAGACATCTCTGGGAACTGGCCAATCAGCTTGACAGAGAACCTCAAAATTGGAGAATTTCATGAAAATAACAAAAGTTCAAACCGATGCACAAATGCCTCTTCCCCTCTGCATTGTAATCTAACAAACTCTATTCGATAGATTATTCCTTTAGGAAGACACAGGTGTGGGTCAATTTAGTGAGACATCTCTAGGAACTGGCCAATCCGCTTGACAGAGAACCTCAAAATTGAAGAATTTCATGAAAATAACAAAAGTTCAAACCGATGCACAAATGCCTCATCCCCTCTGCATTGTAATCTTGCAAACTCTATTCGATAGATTATTCCTTTAGGAAGACACAGGTGTAGGTCAATTTAGTGAGACATCTCTGAAAAACTGGCCAATCCGCTTGACAGAGAACCTCCAAATTGAAGAATTTCATGAAATTAACAAAAGTTCAAACCGATGCACAAATGCCTCTTCCCCTCTTCATTGTAATCTAACAAACTCTATTCGATAGATTATTCCTTTAGGAAAGCACAGGTGTGGGTCAATTTAGTGAGACGTCTCTGGGAACTGGCCAATCCGCTTGACAGAGAACCTCCAAATTGACGAATTTTATGAAAATAACAAAAGTTCCAACCGATGCACAAATGCCTCTTCCCCTCTGCATTGTAATCTAACAAAATCTATTCGATAGATTATTCCTTTAGGAAGACACAGGTGTGGGCGAATTTAGTGAGACATCTCTAGGAACTGGCCAATCCGCTTGACAGAGAACCTCAAAATTGACGAATTTTATGAAAATAACAAAAGTTCAAACCGATGCACAAATGCCTCTCCCCCTCTGCATTGTAATCTAATAAACTCTATTCGATAGATTATTCCTTTCGGAAGACACAGGTGTGGGTCAATTTAGTGAGACATCTCTAGGAACTGGCCAATCCGCTTGACAGAGAACCTCAAAATTGAAGAATTTCATGAAAATAACAAAAGTTCAAACCGATGTACAAATGCCTCTTCCCCTCTGCATTGTAATCGTACAAACTCTATTCGATAGATTATTCCTTTAGGAAGTCACAGGTGTGGGTGAATTTAGTGAGACATCTCTAGGAACTGGCCAATCCGCTTGACAGAGAACCTAAAAATTGAAGAATTTCATGAAAATAACAAAAGTTCAAACCGATGCACAAATGCCTCTCCCCCTCTGCATTGTAACCTAATAACCTCTATTCGATAGATTATTCCTTTAGAAAGACACAGGTGTGGGTCAATTTAGTGAGACATCTCTGAGAACTGGCCAATCCGCTTGACAGGGCACCTCCAACTTGACGAATTTCATGAAAATAACAATAGTTCAAACCGATGCACAAATGCCTCTTCCCCTCTGCATTGTAATCTAACAAAATCTATTCGATAGATTATTCCTTTAGGAAGACACAGGTGTGGGCGAATTTAGTGAGACATCTCTAGGAACTGGCCAATCCGCTTGACAGAGAACCTCAAAATTGAAGAATTTCATGAAAATAACAAAAGTTCAAACCGATGCACAAATGCCTCATCCCCTCTGCATTGTAATCTTACAAACTCTATTCGATAGATTATTCCTTTAGGAAGTCACAGGTGTGGGTGAATTTAGTGAGACATCTCTAGGAACTGGCCAATCCGCTTGACAGAGAACCTCAAAATTGACGAATTTTATGAAAATAACAAAAGTTCAAACCGATGCACAAATGCCTCTTCCCCTCTGCATTGTAATCTTACAAACTCTATTCGATAGATAATTCCTTTAGGAAGACACAGGTGTGGGTCAATTTAGTGAGACATCTCTGGGAACTGGCCAATCAGCTTGACAGAGAACCTCAAAATTGGAGAATTTCATGAAAATAACAAAAGTTCAAACCGATGCACAAATGCCTCTTCCCCTCTGCATTGTAATCTAACAAACTCTATTCGATAGATTATTCCTTTAGGAAGACACAGGTGTAGGTCAATTTAGTGAGACATCTCTGAAAAACTGGCCAATCCGCTTGACAGAGAACCTCCAAATTGAAGAATTTCATGAAATTAACAAAAGTTCAAACCGATGCACAAATGCCTCTTCCCCTCTTCATTGTAATCTAACAAACTCTATTCGATAGATTATTCCTTTAGGAAAGCACAGGTGTGGGTCAATTTAGTGAGACGTCTCTGGGAACTGGCCAATCCGCTTGACAGAGAACCTCCAAATTGACGAATTTTATGAAAATAACAAAAGTTCCAACCGATGCACAAATGCCTCTTCCCCTCTGCATTGTAATCTAACAAAATCTATTCGATAGATTATTCCTTTAGGAAGACACAGGTGTGGGCGAATTTAGTGAGACATCTCTAGGAACTGGCCAATCCGCTTGACAGAGAACCTCCAAATTGACGAATTTTATGAAAATAACAAAAGTTCAAACCGATGCACAAATGCCTCTTCCCCTCTGCATTGTAATCTAACAAACTCTATTCGATAGATTATTCCTTTAGGAAGACACAGGTGTGGGCGAATTTAGTGAGACATCTCTAGGAACTGGCCAATCCGCTTGACAGAGAACCTCAAAATTGACGAATTTTATGAAAATAACAAAAGTTCAAACCGATGCACAAATGCCTCTTCCCCTCTGCATTGTAATCTAACAAAATCTATTCGATAGATTATTCCTTTAGGAAGACACAGGTGTGGGCGAATTTAGTGAGACATCTCTAGGAACTGGCCAATCCGCTTGACAGAGAACCTCCAAATTGACGAATTTTATGAAAATAACAAAAGTTCAAACCGATGCACAAATGCCTCTTCCCCTCTGCATTGTAATCTAACAAACTCTATTCGATAGATTATTCCTTTAGGAAGACACAGGTGTGGGCGAATTTAGTGAGACATCTCTAGGAACTGGCCAATCCGCTTGACAGAGAACCTCAAAATTGAAGAATTTCATGAAAATAACAAAAGTTCAAACCGATGTACAAATGCCTCTTCCCCTCTGCATTGTAATCGTACAAACTCTATTCGATAGATTATTCCTTTAGGAAGTCACAGGTGTGGGTGAATTTAGTGAGACATCTCTAGGAACTGGCCAATCCGCTTGACAGAGAACCTAAAAATTGAAGAATTTCATGAAAATAACAAAAGTTCAAACCGATGCACAAATGCCTCTCCCCCTCTGCATTGTAATCTAATAACCTCTATTCGATAGATTATTCCTTTAGAAAGACACAGGTGTGGGTCAATTTAGTGAGACATCTCTGAGAACTGGCCAATCCGCTTGACAGGGCACCTCCAACTTGACGAATTTCATGAAAATAACAATAGTTCAAACCGATGCACAAATGCCTCTTCCCCTCTGCATTGTAATCTAACAAACTCTATTCGATAGATAATTCCTTTAGGAAGACACAGGTGTGGGTCAATTTAGTGAGACATCTCTGGGAGCTGGCCAATCCGCTTGACAGAGAACCTCAAAATTGGAGAATTTCATGAAAATAACAAAAGTTCAAACCGATGCACAAATGCCTCTTCCCCTCTGCATTGTAATCTAACAAACTCTATTCGATAGATTATTCCTTTAGGAAGACACAGGTGTGGGTCAATTTAGTGAGACATCTCTAGAAACTGGCCAATCCGCTTGACAGAGAACCTCAAAATTGGAGAATTTCATGAAAATATTAAAAGTTCAAACCGATGCACAAATGCCTCTCCCCCTCTGCATTGTAATCTAATAAACTCTATTCGATAGATTATTCCTTTAGAAAGACACAGGTGTGGGTCAATTTAGTGAGACATCTCTGAGAACTGGCCAATCCGATTGACAGGGCACCTCCAACTTGACGAATTTCATGAAAATAACAATAGTTCAAACCGATGCACAAATGCCTCTTCCCCTCTGCATTGTAATCTAACAAACTCTATTCGATAGATTATTCCTTTAGGAAGACACAGGTGTGGGTCAATTTAGTGAGACATCTCTAGGAACTGGCCAATCCGCTTGACAGAGAACCTCAAAATTGAAGAATTTCATGAAAATAACAAAAGTTCAAACCGATGCACAAATGCCTCATCCCCTCTGCATTGTAATCTTACAAACCCTATTCGATAGATTATTCCTTTAGGAAGACACAGGTGTAGGTCAATTTAGTGAGACATCTCTGAAAAACTGGCCAATCCGCTTGACAGAGAACCTCCAAATTGAAGAATTTCATGAAATTAACAAAAGTTCAAACCGATGCACAAATGCCTCTTCCCCTCTTCATTGTAATCTAACAAACTCTATTCGATAGATTATTCCTTTAGGAAAGCACAGGTGTGGGTCAATTTAGTGAGACGTTTCTGGGAACTGGCCAATCCGCTTGACAGAGAACCTCCAAATTGACGAATTTTATGAAAATAACAAAAGTTCCAACCGATGCACAAATGCCTCTTCCCCTCTGCATTGTAATCTAACAAAATCTATTCGATAGATTATTCCTTTAGGAAGACACAGGTGTGGGCGAATTTAGTGAGACATCTCTAGGAACTGGCCAATCCGCTTGACAGAGAACCTCAAAATTGACGAATTTTATGAAAATAACAAAAGTTCAAACCGATGCACAAATGCCTCTCCCCCTCTGCATTGTAATCTAATAAACTCTATTCGATAGATTATTCCTTTCGGAAGACACAGGTGTGGGTCAATTTAGTGAGACATCTCTAGGAACTGGCCAATCCGCTTGACAGAGAACCTCAAAATTGAAGAATTTCATGAAAATAACAAAAGTTCAAACCGATGTACAAATGCCTCTTCCCCTCTGCATTGTAATCGTACAAACTCTATTCGATAGATTATTCCTTTAGGAAGTCACAGGTGTGGGTGAATTTAGTGAGACATCTCTAGGAACTGGCCAATCCGCTTGACAGAGAACCTAAAAATTGAAGAATTTCATGAAAATAACAAAAGTTCAAACCGATGCACAAATGCCTCTCCCCCTCTGCATTGTAATCTAATAACCTCTATTCGATAGATTATTCCTTTAGAAAGACACAGGTGTGGGTCAATTTAGTGAGACATCTCTGAGAACTGGCCAATCCGCTTGACAGGGCACCTCCAACTTGACGAATTTCATGAAAATAACAAAAGTTCAAACCGATGCACAAATGCCTCTTCCCCTCTGCATTGTAATCTAACAAACTCTATTCGATAGATTATTCCTTTAGGAAGACACAGGTGTGGGTCAATTTAGTGAGACGTCTCTGGGAACTGGCCAATCCGCTTGACAGAGAACCTCCAAATTGACGAATTTTATGAAAATAACAAAAGTTCCAACCGATGCACAAATGCCTCTTCCCCTCTGCATTGTAATCTAACAAAATCTATTCGATAGATTATTCCTTTAGGAAGACACAGGTGTGGGCGAATTTAGTGAGACATCTCTAGGAACTGGCCAATCCGCTTGACAGAGAACCTCCAAATTGACGAATTTTATGAAAATAACAAAAGTTCCAACCGATGCACAAATGCCTCTTCCCCTCTGCATTGTAATCTAACAAAATCTATTCTATGGCCAATCCGCTTGGAAGAGAACCTCAAAATTGAAGAATTTCATGAAAATAACAAAAGTTCAAACCGATGCACAAATGCCTCATCCCCTCTGCATTGTAATCTAACAAACTCTATTCGATAGATTATTCCTTTAGAAAGACACAGGTGTGGGTCAATTTAGTGCGACATCTCTGAGAACTGGCCAATCCGATTGACAGGGCACCTCCAACTTGACGAATTTCATGAAAATAACAAAAGTTCAAACCGATGCACAAATGCCTCATCCCCTCTGCATTGTAATCTAATAAACTCTATTCGATAGATTATTCCTTTAGAAAGACACAGGTGTGGGTCAATTTAGTGAGACATCTCTGAGAACTGGCCAATCCGATTGACAGGGCACCTCCAACTTGACGAATTTCATGAAAATAACAATAGTTCAAACCGATGCACAAATGCCTCTTCCCCTCTGCATTGTAATCTAACAAACTCTATTCGATAGATTATTCCTTTAGGAAGACACAGGTGTGGGTCAATTTAGTGAGACATCTCTAGGAACTGGCCAATCCGCTTGACAGAGAACCTCAAAATTGAAGAATTTCATGAAAATAACAAAAGTTCAAACCGATGCACAAATGCCTCATCCCCTCTGCATTGTAATCTAACAAACTCTATTCGATAGATTATTCCTTTAGGAAGACACAGGTGTAGGTCAATTTAGTGAGACATCTCTGGATAACTGGCCAATCCGCTTGACAGAGAACCTCAAAATTGAAGAATTTCATGAAATTAACAAAAGTTCAAACCGATGCACAAATACCTCATCCCCTCTGCATTGTAATCTAACAAACTCTATTCGATAGATTATTCCTTTAGGAAGACACAGGTGTGGGTCAATTTAGTGAAACATCTCTGGGAACTGGCCAATCCACTTGACAGAGAACCTCCAAATTGACGAATTTTATGAAAATAACAAAAGTTCAAACTGATGCACAAATGCCTCTTCCCCTCTGCATTGTAATCTAACAAACTCTATTCGATAGATTATTCCTTTAGGAAGACACAGGTGTGGGCGAATTTAGTGAGACATCTCTAGGAACTGGCCAATCCGCTTGACAGAGAACCTCAAAATTGACGAATTTTATGAAAATAACAAAAGTTCAAAGCGATGCACAAATGCCTCTCCCCCTCTGCATTGTAATCTAATAAACTCTATTCGATAGATCATTCCTTTCGGAAGACACAGGTGTGGGTCAATTTAGTGAGACATCTCTAGGAACTGGCCAATCCGCTTGACAGAGAACCTCAAAATTGAAGAATTTCATGAAAATAACAAAAGTTCAAACCGATGTACAAATGCCTCTTCCCCTCTGCATTGTAATCGTACAAACTCTATTCGATAGATTATTCCTTTAGGAAGTCACAGGTGTGGGTGAATTTAGTGAGACATCTCTAGGAACTGGCCAATCCGCTTGACAGAGAACCTAAAAATTGAAGAATTTCATGAAAATAACAAAAGTTCAAACCGATGCACAAATGCCTCTCCCCCTCTGCATTGTAATCTAATAACCTCTATTCGATAGATTATTCCTTTAGAAAGACACAGGTGTGGGTCAATTTAGTGAGACATCTCTGAGAACTGGCCAATCCGCTTGACAGGGCACCTCCAACTTGACGAATTTCATGAAAATAACAATAGTTCAAACCGATGCACAAATGCCTCTTTCCCTCTGCATTGTAATCTAACAAACTCTATTCGATAGATAATTCCTTTAGGAAGACACAGGTGTGGGTCAATTTAGTGAGACATCTCTGGGAACTGGCCAATCCGCTTGACAGAGAACCTCAAAATTGGAGAATTTCATGAAAATAACAAAAGTTCAAACCGATGCACAAATGCCTCTTCCCCTCTGCATTGTAATCTAACAAACTCTATTCGATAGATTATTCCTTTAGGAAGACACAGGTGTGGGTCAATTTAGTGAGACATCTCTAGAAACTGGCCAATCCGCTTGACAGAGAACCTCAAAATTGGAGAATTTCATGAAAATATTAAAAGTTCAAACCGATGCACAAATGCCTCTCCCCCTCTGCATTGTAATCTAATAAACTCTATTCGATAGATTATTCCTTTAGAAAGACACAGGTGTGGGTCAATTTAGTGAGACATCTCTGAGAACTGGCCAATCCGCTTGACAGAGAACCTCAAAATTGGAGAATTTCATGAAAATAACAAAAGTTCAAACCGATGCACAAATGCCTCTTCCCCTCTGCATTGTAATCTAACAAACTCTATTCGATAGATTATTCCTTTAGGAAGACACAGGTGTGGGTCAATTTAGTGAGACATCTCTAGAAACTGGCCAATCCGCTTGACAGAGAACCTCAAAATTGGAGAATTTCATGAAAATATTAAAAGTTCAAACCGATGCACAAATGCCTCTCCCCCTCTGCATTGTAATCTAATAAACTCTATTCGATAGATTATTCCTTTAGAAAGACACAGGTGTGGGTCAATTTAGTGAGACATCTCTGAGAACTGGCCAATCCGATTGACAGGGCACCTCCAACTTGACGAATTTCATGAAAATAACAATAGTTCAAACCGATGCACAAATGCCTCTTCCCCTCTGCATTGTAATCTAACAAACTCTTTTCGATAGATTATTCCTTTAGGAAGACACAGGTGTGGGTCAATTTAGTGAGACATCTCTAGGAACTGGCCAATCCGCTTGACAGAGAACCTCAAAATTGAAGAATTTCATGAAAATAACAAAAGTTCAAACCGATGCACAAGTGCCTCATCCCCTCTGCATTGTAATCTAACAAACTCTATTCGATAGATTATTCCTTTAGGAAGACACAGGTGTAGGTCAATTTAGTGATACATCTCTGGAAAACTGGCCAATCCGCTTGACAGAGAACCTCCAAATTGAAGAATTTCATGAAATTAACAAAAGTTCAAACCGATGCACAAATGCCTCTTCCCCTCTGCATTGTAATCTAACAAACTCTATTCGATAGATAATTCCTTACGGAAGACACAGGTGTGGGTCAATTTAGTGAGACGTCTCTGGGAACTGGCCAATCCGCTTGACAAAGAACCTCCAAATTGACGAATTTTATGAAAATAACAAAAGTTCAAACCGATGCACAAATGCCTCTTCCCCTCTGCATTGTAATCTAACAAACTCTATTCGATAGATAATTCCTTTAGGAAGACACAGGTGTGGGTCAATTTAGTGAGACGTCTCTGGGAACTGGCCAATCCGCTTGACAAAGAACCTCCAAATTGACGAATTTTATGAAAATAACAAAAGTTCAAACCGATGCACAAATGCCTCTTCCCCTCTGCATTGTAATCTAACAAAATCTGTTCGATAGATTATTCCTTTAGGAAGACACAGGTGTGGGCGAATTTAGTGAGACATCTCTAGGAACTGGCCAATCCGCTTGACAGAGAACCTCAAAATTGAAGAATTTCATGAAAATAACAAAAGTTCAAACCGATGCACAAATGCCTCTCCCCCTCTGTATTGTAATCTAATAAACTCTCTTCGATAGATTATTCCTTTAGAAAGGCACAGGTGTGGGTCAATTTAGTGAGACATCTCTAGGAACTGGCCAATCCGCTTGACAGAGAACCTCAAAATTGAAGAATTTCATGAAATTAACAAAAGTTCAAACCGATGCACAAATGCCTCATACCCTCTGCATTGTAATCTAACAAACTCTTTTCGATAGATTATTCCTTTAGGAAGACACAGGTGTAGGTCAATTTAGTGAGACATCTCTGGAAAACTGGCCAATCCGCTTGACAGAGAACCTCCAAATTGAAGAATTTCATGAAAATAACAAAAGTTCAAACCGATGCACAAATGCCTCTTCCCCTCTGCATTGTAATCGTTCAAACTCTATTCGATAGATTATTCCTTTAGAAAGACACAAGTGTGGGTCAAATTAGTGAGACATCTCTGAGAACTGGCCAATCCGCTTGACAGGGCACCTCCAACTTGACGAATTTTATGAAAATAACAAAAGTTCAAACCGATGCACAAATGCCTCTTCCCCTCTGCATTGTAATCTAACAAACTCTATTCGATAGATAATTCCTTTAGGAAGACACAGGTGTGGGTCAATTTAGTGAGACATCTCTGGGAACTGGCCAATCAGCTTGACAGAGAACCTCAAAATAGGAGAATTTCATGAAAATAACAAAAGTTCAAACCGATGCACAAATGCCTCTTCCCCTCTGCATTGTAATCTAACAAACTCTATTCGATAGATTATTCCTTTAGGAAGACACAGGTGTGGGTCAATTTAGTGAGACATCTCTAGGAACTGGCCAATCCGCTTGGCAGAGAACCTCAAAATTGAAGAATTTCATGAAAATAACAAAAGTTCAAACCGATGCACAAATGCCTAATCCCCTCTGCATTGTAATCTAACAAACTCTATTCGATAGATTATTCCTTTAGGAAGACACAGGTGTAGGTCAATTTAGTGAGACATCTCTGGAAAACTGGCCAATCCGCTTGACAGAGAACCTCCAAATTGAAGAATTTCATGAAATTAACAAAAGTTCAAACCGATGCACAAATGCCTCATCCCCTCTGCATTGTAATCTAACAAACTCTATTCGATAGATTATTTCTTTATGAAGACGCAGGTGTGGGCGAATTTAGTGAGACATCTCTAGGAACTGGCCAATCCGCTTGACAGAGAACCTCAAAATTGAAGAATTTCATGAAAATAACAAAAGTTCAAACCGATGCACAAATGCCTCTTCCCCTCTGCATTGTAATCTAACAAATTCTATTTGATAGATTATTCCTTTAGGAAGACACAGGTGTGGGTCAATTTAGTGAGACATCTCTAGGAACTGGCCAATCCGCTTGACAGAGAACCTCAAAATTGAAGAATTTCATGAAAATAACAAAAGTTCAAACCGATGCACAAATGCCTCATCCCTTCTGCATTGTAATCTAACAAACTCTATTCGATAGATTATTCCTTTAGGAAGACACAGGTGTAGGTCAATTTAGTGAGACATCTCTGGAAAACTGGCCAATCCGCTTGACAGAGAACCTCCAAATTGAAGAATTTCATGAAAATAACAAAAGTTCAAACCGATGCACAAATGCCTCTTCCCCTCTGCATTGTAATCTAACAAACTCTATTCGATAGATTATTCCTTTAGGAAAAAACAGGTGTAGGTCATTTTAGTGAGACGTCTCTGGGAACTGGCCAATCCGCTTGACAGAGAACCTCCAAATTGACGAATTTTATGAAAATAACAAAAGTTCAAACCGATGCACAAATGCCTCTTCCCCTCTGCATTGTAATATAACAAACTCTATTCGATAGATTATTCCTTTAGGAAGACGCAGATGTCGGCGAATTTAGTGAGACATCTCTAGGAACTGGCCAATCCGCTTGACAGAGAACCTCAAAATTGAAGAATTTCATGAAAATAACAAAAGTTCAAACCGATGCACAAATGCCTCTTCCCCTCTGCATTGTAATCGTACAAACTCTATTCGATAGATTATTCCTTTAGGAAGACACAGGTGTGGGTGAATTTAGTGAGATATCTCTAGGAACTGGCCAATCCGCTTGACAGAGAACCTCAAAATTGAAGAATTTCATGAAAATAACAAAAGTTCAAACCGATGCACAAATGCCTCTTCCCCTATGCATTGTAATCTAATAAACTCTATTCGATAGATAATTCCTTTAGAAAGACACAGGTGTGGGTCAATTTAGTGAGACATCTCTGAGAACTGGCCAATCCGCTTGACAGGGCACCTCCAACTTGACGAATTTCATGAAAATAACAATAGTTCAAACCGATGCACAAATGCCTCTTCCCCTCTGCATTGTAATCTAACAAACTCTATTCGATAGATAATTCTTTTAGGAAGACAAAAGTGTGGGTCAATTTAGTGAAACATCTCTGGGAACTGGCCAATCCGCTTGACAGAGAACCTCAAAATTGGAGAATTTCATGAAAATAACAAAAGTTCAAACCGATGCACAAATGCCTCTTCCCCTCTACATTGTAATCTAACAAACTTTATTCGATAGATTATTCCTTTAGGAAGACACAGGTATGGGTCAATTTAGTTAGACATCTCTAGGAACTGGCCAATCCGCTTGACAGAGAACCTCAAAATTGGAGAATTTCATGAAAATAACAAAAGTTCAAACCGATGCACAAATGCCTCTTCCCCTCTGCATTGTAATCTAACAAACTCTATTCGATAGATTATTTCTTTAGGAAGACACAGGTCTGGGTCAATTTAGTGAGACATCTCTGGGAACTGGCCAATCCGCTTGACAGAGAACCTCCAAATTGAAGAATTTCATGAAAATAACAAAAGTTCAAACCGATGCACAAATGCCTCATCCCCTCTGCATTGTAATCTAACAAACTCTACTCGATAGATAATTCCTTTAGGAAGATACAGGTGTGGGTCAATTTAGTGAGACATCTCTGGGAACTGGCCAATCCGCTTGACAGAGAACCTCCAAGTTGACGAATTTCATGAAAATAAGAAAAGTTCAAACCGATGCACAAATGCCTTTTCCCCTCTGCATTGTAATCTAACAAACTCTATTCGATAGATTATTCCTTTAGGAAGACACAGGTGTGGGTCAATTTAGTGAGACATCTCTGGGAACTGGCCAATCCACTTGACAGAGAACCTCCAAATTGACAAATTTCATGAAAAAAACAAAAGTTCAAACCGATTCACAAATGCCTCTTCCCCTCTGCATTCTAATCTAACAAACTCTATTCGATAGATTATTCCTTTAGGAAGACACAGGTGTGGGTCAATTTAGTGAGACATCTCTGGGAACTGGCCAATCCGCTTGACAGAGAACCTCAAAATTGGAGAATTTCATGAAAATAACAAAAGTTCAAACCGATGCACAAATGCCTCTTCCCCTCTGCATTGTAATCTAACAAACTCTATTCGATAGATTATTCCTTTAGGAAGACACAGGTGTGGGTCAATTTAGTGAGACATCTCTAGGAACTGGCCAATCCGCTTGACAGAGAACCTCAAAATTGGAGAATTTCATGAAAATAACAAAAGTTCAAACCGATGCACAAATGCCTCTTCCCCTCTGCATTCTAATCTAACAAACTCTATTCGATAGATTATTCCTTTAGGAAGACACAGGTGTGGGTCAATTTAGTGAGACATCTCTGGGAACTGGCCCATCCGCTTGACAGAGAACCTCAAAATTGGAGAATTTCATGAAAATAACAAAAGTTCAAACCGATGCACAAATGCCTCTTCCCCTCTGCATTGTAATCTAACAAACTCTATTTGATAGATTATTCCTTTAGGAAGACACAGGTGTGGGTCAATTTAGTGAGACATCTCTAGGAACTGGCCAATCCGCTTGACAGAGAACCTCAAAATTGGAGAATTTCATGAAAATAACAAAAGTTCAAACCGATGCACAAATGCCTCTCCCCCTCTGCATTGTAATCTAATAAACTCTATTCGATAGATTATTCCTTTAGAAAGACACAGGTGTGGGTCAATTTAGTGAGACATCTCTGAGAACTGGCCAATCCGATTGACAGGGCACCTCCAACTTGACGAATTTCATGAAAATAACAATAGTTCAAACCGATGCACAAATGCCTCTTCCCCTCTGCATTGTAATCTAACAAACTCTATTCGATAGATTATTCCTTTAGGAAGACACAGGTGTGGGTCAATTTAGTGAGACATCTCTAGGAACTGGCCAATCCGCTTGACAGAGAACCTCAAAATTGAAGAATTTCATGAAAATAACAAAAGTTCAAACCGATGCACAAATGCCTCATCCCCTCTGCATTGTAATCTAAAAAACTCTATTCGATAGATTATTCCTTTAGGAAGACACAGGTGTAGGTCAATTTAGTGAGACATCTCTGGAAAACTGGCCAATCCGCTTGACAGAGAACCTCCAAATTGAAGAATTTCATGAAATTAACAAAAGTTCAAACCGATGCACAAATGCCTCTTCCCCTCTGCATTGTAATCTAACAAACTCTATTCGATAGATAATTCCTTTAGGAAGACACAGGTGTGGGTCAATTTAGTGAGACGTCTCTGGAAACTGGCCAATCCGCTTGACAGGGAACCTCCAAATTGACAAATTTTATGAAAATAACAAAAGTTCAAACCGATGCACAAATGCCTCTTCCCCTCTGCATTGTAATCTAACAAAATCTATTCGATAGATTATTCCTTTAGGAAGACACAGGTGTGGGCGAATTTAGTGAGACATCTCTAGGAACTGGCCAATCCGCTTGACAGAGAACCTCAAAATTGAAGAATTTCATGAAAATAACAAAAGTTCAAACCGATGCACAAATGCCTCTCCCCCTCTGCATTGTAATCTAATAAACTCTATTCGATAGATTATTCCTTTAGCAAGACACAGGTGTGGGTCAATTTAGTGAGACATCTCTAGGAACTGGCCAATCCGCTTGACAGAGAACCTCAAAATTGAAGAATTTCATGAAATTAACAAAAGTTCAAACCGATGCACAAATGCCTCATCCCCTCTGCATTGTAATCTAACAAACTCTGTTCGATAGATTATTCCTTTAGGAAGACACAGGTGTAGGTCAATTTAGTGAGACATCTCTGGAAAACTGGCCAATCCGCTTGACAGAGAACCTCCAAATTGAAGAATTTCATGAAAATAACAAAAGTTCAAACCGATGCACAAATCCTCTCCCCCTCTGCATTATAATCTAATAAACTCTATTCGATAGATTATTCCTTTAGAAAGACACAGGTGTGGGTCAGTTTAGTGAGACATCTCTGAGAACTGGCCAATCCGATTGACAGGGCACCTCCAACTTGACGAATTTCATGAAAATAACAATAGTTCAAACCGATGCACAAATGCCTCTTCCCCTCTGCATTGTAATCGTACAAACTCTATTCGATAGATTATTCCTTTAGAAAGACACAAGTGTGGGTCAAATTAGTGAGACATCTCTGAGAACTAGCCAATCCGCTTGACAGGGCACCTCCAACTTGACGAATTTCATGAAAATAACAATAGTTCAAACCGATGCACAAATGCCGCTTCCCCTCTGCATTGTAATCTAACAAACTCTATTCGATAGATAATTCCTTAAGGAAGACACAGGTGTGGGTCAATTTAGTGAGACATCTCTGGGAACTGGCCAATCAGCTTGACAGAGAACCTCAAAATTGGAGAATTTCATGAAAATAACAAAAGTTCAAACCGATGCACAAATGCCTCTTCCCCTCTGCATTGTAATCTAACAAACTCTATTCGATAGATTATTCCTTTAGGAAGACACAGGTGTGGGTCAATTTAGTGAGACATCTCTAGGAACTGGCCAATCCGCTTGACAGAGAACCTCAAAATTGAAGAATTTCATGAAAATAACAAAAGTTCAAACCGATGCACAAATGCCTCATCCCCTCTACATTGTAATCTAACAAACTCTATTCGATAGATTATTCCTTTAGGAAGACACAGGTGTAGGTCAATTTAGTGAGACATCTCTGGAAAACTGGCCAATCCGCTTGACAGAGAACCTCCAAATTGAAGAATTTCATGAAAATAACAAAAGTTCAAACCGATGCACAAATGCCTCTCCCCCTCTGCATTGTAATCTAATAAACTCTATTCGATAGATTATTCCTTTAGAAAGACACAGGTGTGTGTCAATTTAGTGAGACATCTCTGAGAACTGGCCAATCCAATTGACAGGGCACCTCCAACTTGACGAATTTCATGAAAATAACAATAGTTCAAACCGATGCACAAATGCCTCTTCCCCTCTGCATTGTAATCGTACAAACTCTATTCGATAGATTATTCCTTTAGAAAGACACAAGTGTGGGTCAAATTAGTGAGACATCTCTGAGAACTGGCCAATCCGCTTGACAGGGCACCTCCAACTTGACGAATTTCATGAAAATAACAATAGTTCAAACCGATGCACAAATGCCTCTTCCCCTCTGCATTGTAATCTAACAAACTCTATTCGATAGATAATTCCTTACGGAAGACACAGGTGTGGGTCAGTTTAGTGAGACATCTCTGGGAACTGGCCAATCCGCTTGACAGAGAACCTCAAAATTGGAGAATTTCATGAAAATAACAAAATTTCAAACCGATGCACAAATGCCTCTTCCCCTCTGCATTGTAATCTAACAAACTCTATTCGATAGATTATTCCTTTAGGAAGACACAGGTGTGGGTCAATTTAGTGAGACATCTCTAGGAACTGGCCAATCCGCTTGACAGAGAACCTCAAAATTGAAAATAACAAAAGTTCAAACCGATGCACAAATGCCTCATCCCCTATGCATTGTAATCTAATAAACTCTATTCGATAGATAATTCCTTTAGAAAGACACAGGTGTGGGTCAATTTAGTGAGACATCTCTGAGAACTGGCCAATCCGCTTGACAGGGCACCTCCAACTTGACGAATTTCATGAAAATAACAATAGTTCAAACCGATGCACAAATGCCTCTTCCCCTCTGCATTGTAATCTAACAAACTCTATTCGATAGATAATTCTTTTAGGAAGACAAAAGTGTGGGTCAATTTAGTGAAACATCTCTGGGAACTGGCCAATCCGCTTGACAGAGAACCTCAAAATTGGAGAATTTCATGAAAATAACAAAAGTTCAAACCGATGCACAAATGCCTCTTCCCCTCTGCATTGTAATCTAACAAACTTTATTCGATAGATTATTCCTTTAGGAAGACACAGGTATGGGTCAATTTAGTGAGACATCTCTAGGAACTGGCCAATCCGCTTGACAGAGAACCTCAAAATTGGAGAATTTCATGAAAATAACAAAAGTTCAAACCGATGCACAAATGCCTCTCCCCCTCTGCATTGTAATCTAATAAACTCTATTCGATAGATTATTCCTTTAGAAAGACACAGGTGTGGGTCAATTTAGTGAGACATCTCTGAGAACTGGCCAATCCGCTTGACAGGGCACCTCCAACTTGACGAATTTTGTAGTGATCGCACTACATATCGCCTCTCAAAACACAACTCAACTCAAAATCAACTCTCCTAAACACGATTCTTTCCCACGGCGTCATAATACCGAAAGTACGCTAAGCACGCTACAGCGCTCGCTTTTCATGTCAAACATAAAATACAATGTTTATGAGCTCGTCACCCGATATCCGCTACATCCAATAGCATTTAAATATCCATACACATAATTCATGCGATCGCCCTGCCTTCAATGCTGTGTACAGCAATACACATAATTCGAGCGATCGCTATGCCTTCAAAGCCGTGTGCATACAGCAATGCTATGTGCATACACCACTGCAGCTATAGCAAATATCAATAGCAATACAATTCATGCGATCGTTTAGTGCTGTGTGTATCTATATACTGCACTGCAGCTATAGCAGTCCCATTGTTCCATACCAAACGCAATGCTGTACGACGGCGGATACACAAAATCCAAAGTCAAGTACGTTTATGCATTGTAGGTATAGAGAACCAGGGTGAATGAACATCGTCAACAGCAACATCTGGATGTATGAACTATATCCAGAGCCGTTGACGAATGTAATGCTGACACATTTATATTGTGTAATAATTTTCCGGCTTAATCGTTTAGCCTAATATTGTTGGGTAATAATTTAATTGCTTACTCAGTTAATAGTGCAACGCACTAGAACTGGAGCATAAATTAATTGATTTATAGATATTGGGAAATATCGCTGATGAGTGCATTTCCATAAGCTGCGTTGATTTGGGTACAAAGATCGTTGGGATTTGAGGATATAAAAAGGAAGGGAAAACCAGTTGAAAAGTCAGAGTTAATCCAATTTTAAAGCTACGAACATCCTAGTAGAGGTCGCAGCCACGCTAAAGACAGCGGGCCTCCCTAGGATTTAAAAAAACAAAGTTAGTATAAAATATAAAATTAACTAGCAGAGGTCGCAGCCACGCCAAAGACAGCGGGCCTCTCTAGTAGTGTATAACAACAAAAATAAATAAATAAAAAATACAACTTAAACTAAAACAACCGTTATTTTTATTAAAAACATTAACTCTCCGCCCACATAGCTCTTCCCTTGGTCTCACAAGGAAGCACGGCTATACACGTCGGCGTTAAAACATTTGGTGGCAGCGGTGGGATCTACAAAAAGATCTCTTACCAAAGAATTATAAGCCAAAACAGAAGGCCGATCTTCTGATGCGTGCTGGGGCTATACACCAGCAAAGTAAGCAAAGTAAGCAAAGTAAGCAAAGTAAGCAAAGTAAGCAAAGTAAATAAAAATAAATAAAAGTAAATAAAAAGTAAATAAAAGCAAAAGTAAAAAAAAAGTGAAAAGTGACTGTGAAATTTAGAAAGCCCCGAAGACAGTAAGACCTTGCCAGCTTTAGAGCGTAGGCATTTGGCCAACATTCGGGCAGTGAAAAAAAGACCAGGCTGTAACTGCAACTTTAGGGCGCGAAGCCTGCCTGGCAAAGTCAACGGTAAGCAGCAGGAAATCAACAACAGCAACAGAAAACCAGCAACAGCAGCAGAAAACAACAACAGCAGCAGAAACTCAGTAACAGCAACAGAAAACCAGCAACAGCAGCAGAAAACAGCAACAGCAGCAGAAAATCAGCAACAGCAGCAGACAACCAGCATCAGCAGTAGCAAACATAACAGCAACCCCACAAAAATTAACAAGGTAGAATAATCCTTCTATTTTAAAAAAAAAAAAAAAAAAAAAAAAAAAAAAAAAAAAAAACACACACATATCCTATATTAATATATATATTTTTCTTTTTTACATATATTTTATTGAAATTTTTATATCTTTTTGGTTCTATACCTTGTTGAAAAATTTTAAAATATTTTTGGGTTTATATCCTGTTAAAATTTTTTTTTGAATCTTGGGTACATTGTTGCAAACCTTTTTCTCCTCCCTCTCTTTAATCCGATATTTTTCGCGAAGTCTTGTATTACCTCGATATTTTTCGCGAATTTTTGTACTGTGAATATTGTTTTTTTTTTGATTTTTGTGCTGTTGGACTAGTCAACTTCCAAAATAAGTAGACCGGTCACTAGGCAAATTAGTAGACAGGCAAAAGCAATTGCTGATACTAATTTGTCTTCAAGCTTGAGTTTTTCGTCGGACTTAGAGGTCATTCCTGAAGAAGAGTCGTCCAACATGGATATAAAAATTAGTATTTCTGATGTGTATAACATCATACCCCTTTTCGACGGGAAGCCAGCCGAATTGGCAAAATTTACGTCCTGCGGTGATATTCTTTTCACCTCTGTAAAAGAGAGTGATGAACCCACGTTTTTAGCCATTGTTAAAACAAGGCTACAGGGTCCCGCATTCGAGTTGACACAATTCAACTCACTCACGACTTGGGCAGCTCTCAAAGAGAAGCTCGAGTCAGAGTATAAGGAGGTAAAAACGCGTTCCTCTGCGCACAACGAACTGCTGACCACAAAGCAGCGATTCAAAGAGTCGGTCAAGGAGTTTGGTGAACGGGTTTGTACTGCCCTAAACAATCTAAATTCGGCCACATTCAACACAACTCGCGACGAGACAGTACGGGAATTTTTGGTGCAAGAAAACCGTCGTCTAGCGATCCAGGTGTTCGAAGACGGTTTGAGACATGACCAAATAAAGTTAATAGCCAAGGCTTTCGGGGGAGCTGACCTAAAAAAGGTTATAGCTCATGCTGAAGGACATGCTGCACGCATTGATCACACCCCACAAAATTTCCATAACAAATTTGCCGCTCAGAGAACTTCGCAGACCATATATTGTCAGACTTGCGGTAAGCCCGGTCACACGAGGGAAACGTGTTACCGGAATAATCAATTTCCCACTTTTCAGAATAGGCCCCCTATTAAAAAGGAAGTACAGTTCATTTCTTGCAATTACTGCAAAAAGAGGAACCATACCGAAGCAAATTGCAGGTTACGGTTATCCAACCACAGGCCTCCACAAAATCCATTTAGAAATGGAAACTCCTCTCCTGGTTTCAGCGGAAACCATAGTAGACCTGAATACCCCTCTAAGCAAAATAATAGCCAAGGAATAAGGTATTCAAATGTTCATGAATCGGGAAACGAAGCCATTCGGGAGGAAACGATCGGCAATTCCTCTCGAATGACTGCGACCGCCGAAGTGTACCGTCCCAAGAACTGAATTTTAGATTTTTCGTCTCGTTTCTTCCCGAGTTTAAGGAACCAACGATACGACTAAAGTTCAGTCCTTCGGATAATAAATTCTCTACGTTCTTGATTGATACGGGT
Organism: Nephrocerus scutellatus; assembly: GCA_947095585.1. Taxonomy (NCBI): domain Eukaryota; kingdom Metazoa; phylum Arthropoda; class Insecta; order Diptera; family Pipunculidae; genus Nephrocerus; species Nephrocerus scutellatus. The sequence goes on from OX352761.1 coordinate 42,193,659, forward strand.
GCTGACGTTAGTTTGGTAAAAGAAACTGTGTATGGTAGAAATACGATACATGGTGACGACCTCTACACCATTACTACCATAGCCGGGGAGTCGCTAAAACCCCTTGGTTTGGTGAATGGTACTTTAGAGTTCAAGTCACCCGAACATACCCTCTTGTTAGATCACCCGTTTCACATACTAGATAACCAAATTAATTTCCCTTACGATGGAATTATTGGAAATGATTTTTTATCTCGATTCAAATGCGTAGTGGATTTCAAAAACGATACGCTAGAAATTCCATTCAAGAGAAGTCAAACGGAGGAAAACAAACATTTCCGTTCGACCTATGAAAAAGAACCTAAAAACTTTGAGTCGCCATGCGAACTCCGATCCACCAATACTGATGATTCCAATTTCTGTAACCAATTCAATAACTTAGTAGAGCGTAAAACCAAGAAAAAAGACTTAGAGACAAAAGATCCTAAGCAAAATAAAAAAGACTTAGAGACAAAAGATCCTAAGCAAAGTAAGAAAGACTTAGAGACAATAGATCCTAAGCAAAATCAAAAAGACTTAGAAAAAACTAAGCAATTTATAACAATAACAAACTTGGTAGACAATAAAGCTAAGAAAAATGAAAATAAAAATTTGAGTCAAAAGGAACAAATGGAATCACAGTGTAAAGAAAAATTAACAAAACGAAAGACTAAGGCAAAGAAAGTCAAGGTACAAGCGCAAAATTGTTTAATCCAACAAAGTGAGGTAATCGATGTTTCGAAAAGTAAGTCTCCTATATATAGCGGATCTGGGGAAGTAGCTCTTCCAAAACCAGAACGAATTTTTGATGGAACAAAACAGAACATGAATACCGAACAAAAATTTGTTGAACTGATTAACATACCTGCACGAAGTACTCTCTTTTCTAAAGTCGCTTGTAATTGTGCAAATGACGTCGTCATTCGGAAGAAACAGGTTTCACCTGGGGTCTTTTTGGCCTCTTCCATCGCCCAATCAAGTGACAACTTTGCAAAAGTCCTACTCCTTAATGTTAATGAATACCCAGTGCAGCTAAATGCACACGATCTAAGTTTAGAATGGGATAACTTAGACGAATTCAATTTCTTTACTACAGACTCGGAAAACGATCCGGTGTACAAGCGTCTAGAAAATTTGGAAAAATTAGTGGACATAAGCCACTGCAATAAAGAAGAAAGATCTTCCATAGTTCAGATATGTCGAGAATTCAATGATTTATTTTTTTTGCCTGGAGATAAGCTCACTTGTACTGATGCAGCGACACATCAAATAATCACTGAAGTAGGTAAACCTCCTATATATGTTAGACCATATAGACTGCCAGAAACAAGCAGAGCGGAGATTAATAGACAGGTAGACGAAATGCTCGAAAATGACATTATCCGACCAAGCTACAGTCCTTGGAACTCACCTCTATTACTTGTTCCTAAAAAACCTGATGCTCAAGGTAATAAAAAATGGCGAGTAGTTGTAGACTACAGGCGTCTTAACGATGCAACTGTTGGGGATGCATTTCCGCTTCCCAATATAACAGATATTTTGGACCAACTAGGTAAATCAAAATATTTCAGCACGTTAGATCTTGCAAACGGCTTTCATCAAATTTTGGTTCAAGAAGAAGATCGGGAAAAGACAGCGTTCAGCACTCCCACTGGTCATTGGGAATATAACCGAATGCCTATGGGTATGAAAAACGCTCCCGCCACTTTCCAAAGAACGATGAATAATGTTTTAATGGGTCTGATTGGGATTGAATGTTTTATCTTTGTTGATGACATAGTAGTCTATGGACCTACTTTGGACGAACATAATCGGAAGTTGCGAAATATTCTGACAAGGCTACGGTTTAATAAATTGAAACTACAGCCTGACAAATGCCATTTTATTAAGCGAGAGCTTATGTACCTGGGACATATTATCAGTGATGAAGGAATCAAGCCAAATCCAGATAAGATAGAGGCAGTAAAAACATATCCAAGGCCAAAGAAGGCAAAAGATATAAAAGCGTTTTTGGGATTTGTAGGATACTACCGAAGATTTATTCCCCAGTTTGCCCTGATAGCTAAACCATTGAATAATTTGCTGAAAAAGAATATAGATTTCAAATGGGATGCTTTATGTGAAGAAGCTTTTGTAATCTTAAAAGAAAAATTAATCTCCTCGCCAATACTAATTTACCCAGATTTTAAAGAAAAATTTCTAATCACTACCGATGCAAGTGATTTCGCTATAGGAGCCGTATTGTCTCAAGGAAAAATAGGCCAAGACAAGCCTATATATTACGTCAGCCGAACCTTAAATGTTGCTGAAACAAAGTATACTACTACCGAGAAAGAGTTATTGGCAATAATATTTGCAGTCAAGCAGTTCCGTCCCTACGTTTACGGCAGAAAATTCACAATACTCACGGATCACAGGCCGCTTCAATGGCTTTTAAATCTTAAAGATCCTACATCAAGATTGGCTCGCTGGCGCATATCGCTAGAGGAATATGAATATGAAATAATATACAAGCCAGGCAAATGTAATGCCAATGCCGATGCACTCAGTCGCATCCCTGGAAACACACAAAGTGACCCAATAAATGGAAAAGTTTTAGTCACTACCAGGAGCAAGGCCAAACAACAAAACCTCGATGAAATAATCGTAATAGGAAGTGAAGAAATTGTGCCTCCACCGACTGAATGCACCATAATTAAGACTTGTAAGTCCATAACGCTAGCCGAACACACTTCTCCGATCCAGATCTTTATTCTATCTCATGAACAACGACAAGAGGAAACGTTATTTAAAAATATTTCGGGGTATACTCGCCCCAATCCTTACGAATTAAAGATATTTCCTCATGCTACTAAATCGTCAACATACATGATCACCTCATTGCCGGCACATCTTACGGAAAAGGGAACTATAGAGAACCACATTTCACAGATCCGAGACTTTTGTCAAAAAGAAAAAATTAGAAGTATCGACATATCTATTCCTCCCCAAGAACCATTTTTTGAATACTTAAAATCCTCCATAACACACGCGTTTTCGCAAATAAAGCTCGATATTTATTTGTATTCGGACAACCGAACCATTATCACCGATCCACAAGAGATCGAAAAAATTCTGCATGACTTTCATAATTCACCTTTCGGAGGTCACCAAGGAACCTCTAGAACACTTAAACGCCTCAGAAAAAGGTATTATTGGCCTACCTTGGTCAAGGACACTAAGGAATTCATTCGGAAATGCGAATCCTGCCAAAGAAATAAGTTAAGGCAAAATCCACGAATTCCGATGAAAGTCACGACGACTAGCACGAGTCCGTTTGAGCGTGTAGCTTTGGACATCGTCGGGCCACTTCCAACTAGCTATGAGGATAACAAATATATACTCACCTTTCAGGACGATTTGACAAAGTTCACTGAAGCTATGCCACTTCCAAACGCTGAAGCTTCAACTGTGGCGCGTTGTTTCATCGAAAAAATAATATGTCGCTTTGGACCACCCGATGCGGTGTTAACTGATCAAGGAACTAATTTCTTGAGTAACCTTTTTAAGGAGGTTTGTAAGCTTTTTAAAATCAAAAAGATACAAACAACTCCTTACCATCCGCAAACGAACGGAGCTTTAGAGCGTAGTCACCGAACGCTAGCTGAATATCTCAGGCACTATGTCGATAAAGACCAGCTTTCATGGGACACCTGGTTACCATATTCAATGTTCGTATATAACACGACACCTCATAGCAGTACAAAGTTTAGTCCTTTCGAACTCATTTATGGATTTCCTGCACGGATCCCCAATTCCTTAAACCGAAGTCCACAAGTTTCTTACAATTATGACAACTACGCTTCAGAATTAAAAGCCCGTTTACAACACGGTTACCAAATAGCCAAACAGATTCTATTAGACACAAAAGAAAAATCCAAAACATATTACGACAGGGGATCGAAAGGAAAAAAATTTAAAGTAGGAGATAAAGTCTTTATAAAAAACCACACCAGAAAGAATAAGCTCTCTGCATTATGGGAAGGTCCTCATGAGGTAACCAAAATAATGTCAGATGAAAATACAGAAGTTAAAGTAGGAAACAAATTTAAAATACTCCATAATAACAACATAAAGATTTTGACAGAATAATTTAAATTACTCCATTCTCAAAAGTTTCTAGAATAAAAACAACAAAGTTTTTTTTCTCTACTTTCATGTCAGAATGGAGTCAATAGATTATCTGCCCGATACGTACTGGATTTTGTACAGCATAGTCTCAGACTACGAAATTCCTTTACGGAAGGGATTCTCAAAAATCGGGAACGGCTATCCAAATCGTATATCCATTCCCACCGAACTCGTTTCCATTATACACGCGATAATCGAAATAGATGACGGTGAGGAAAATGTTACGGTCAAGGATTGCGAGGGCTCCAGTGGTACCTACGTCAACGGGGTGCAGCTTAGGCCTGGGGAAACCGCCGCGTTGAGAACCGGGGACGTTCTGAGTCTGGGGATTCAACAGGAAGACTTCAGCCTAAGTTTATGCCCCGCATACGTCGTAAGACGGCGACGGCCTCATTCTGAGGCAGGGCTCCTACGTGGATGGGTTCGCGATCTACAGCTTCAGATGCTTGGACAGGAGTAATAGTATAAATAATAGAAATAATTATATATATATATATAAATTTATCCAAGCAAGAATAAAATTTTAAATCTTTAAACCACTGTTTCAATTCATCACTTCTCTTCTGTCTTCTTACTCTTTGAAAAAAAAAAAAAAGAAGGTTTTTTGTAAAGAACTTATTTTCTATCTCCCCTACGTAGAAAAAATGAAAAGCGTAACAATTTGGTGTTTTATGTTCACCATGGCGCTTGGACATCTTAATTTCACGCCAATAAAACAAGGTTCTGGAATTATGGTCAAAATTTAGACAACTCTCTTTTAAGGAATTCTTTTATCCCGATGATAAATTTAACTCTTTTAAAATCCGAAGCTAGCGCAACTTCTGCGAAAATAAATCCTATTAAATTACTCAGATACGATGAAAATAATAATCTCGCGGAAATCTCTTACCAGGTAGATTTGCTAAAGAAAGAGGAAGGGAAAGGTTTGCAAAAGTTAGATAAGCACGATGTTCACCATTATACTGTAATATATAGCTTGACTTTAGTAACATGCATAATGCTGTTGTTAATTTATAAATACAATTCTAAATTGAAAGAAATTGTAACTGAAGTTAGAAAACCAACAGAAAATAAACCAAATGAGGAAATTATTGATGAAGTTTTTGTTGATCAGTCTATTGTACTAGAAGTAGATAATAACAATGCTAACCCAAACCCAAGCCCAAGATTTACATTAACATCATAAATAAGAATACATATACTCTATTAAAAGGAAAAAAAAAATATATATATATAATCATTAAAATAATTTTTAGAAGTATTAAATAGAGACATAAATAAAATAAACAAACTTTTTTTTTGAAATATGAAATCGTAAAACCAATTAAAACAAAAAAAGAATTTTTTAGAATTTACGATATCAAAACATCTATTAATGTTGAAAAATTAATTTAAGAAATATAAATCGTACAAATATAATTAAAACAATTAAGATAAGTATTAGTGTCTAAATGAAAAAAAAATGCAGAAAAATTAGACTACTTTACCTTTTTATTATATTACAAAATTAATATATAATATTTGTAAATAATAATCAAAAAATATATATATATTATCTTTGACAAACCAATTATGTAATGGCTTTTCAACGAATATGGTTCGAAAATTCCAACCGTGGAATTTCCTTCTTCTAAGGGGGGTGGGATGTAGTGATCGCACTACATATCGCCTCTCAAAACACAACTCAACTCAAAATCAACTCTCCTAAACACGATTCTTTCCCACGGCGTCATAATACCGAAAGTACGCTAAGCACGCTACAGCGCTCGCTTTTCATGTCAAACATAAAATACAATGTTTATGAGCTCGTCACCCGATATCCGCTACATCCAATAGCATTTAAATATCCATACACATAATTCATGCGATCGCCCTGCCTTCAATGCTGTGTACAGCAATACACATAATTCGAGCGATCGCTATGCCTTCAAAGCCGTGTGCATACAGCAATGCTATGTGCATACACCACTGCAGCTATAGCAAATATCAATAGCAATACAATTCATGCGATCGTTTAGTGCTGTGTGTATCTATATACTGCACTGCAGCTATAGCAGTCCCATTGTTCCATACCAAACGCAATGCTGTACGACGGCGGATACACAAAATCCAAAGTCAAGTACGTTTATGCATTGTAGGTATAGAGAACCAGGGTGAATGAACATCGTCAACAGCAACATCTGGATGTATGAACTATATCCAGAGCCGTTGACGAATGTAATGCTGACACATTTATATTGTGTAATAATTTTCCGGCTTAATCGTTTAGCCTAATATTGTTGGGTAATAATTTAATTGCTTACTCAGTTAATAGTGCAACGCACTAGAACTGGAGCATAAATTAATTGATTTATAGATATTGGGAAATATCGCTGATGAGTGCATTTCCATAAGCTGCGTTGATTTGGGTACAAAGATCGTTGGGATTTGAGGATATAAAAAGGAAGGGAAAACCAGTTGAAAAGTCAGAGTTAATCCAATTTTAAAGCTACGAACATCCTAGTAGAGGTCGCAGCCACGCTAAAGACAGCGGGCCTCCCTAGGATTTAAAAAAACAAAGTTAGTATAAAATATAAAATTAACTAGCAGAGGTCGCAGCCACGCCAAAGACAGCGGGCCTCTCTAGTAGTGTATAACAACAAAAATAAATACATAAAAAATACAACTTAAACTAAAACAACCGTTATTTTTATTAAAAACATTAACTCTCCGCCCACATAGCTCTTCCCTTGGTCTCACAAGGAAGCACGGCTATACACGTCGGCGTGAAAATAACAATAGTTCAAACCGATGCACAAATGCCTCTTCCCCTCTGCATTGTAATCTAACAAACTCTATTCGATAGATTATTCCTTTAGGAAGACACAGGTGTAGGTCAATTTAGTGAGACATCTCTGGAAACTGGCCAATCCGCTTGACAGAGAACCTCCAAATTGAAGAATTTCATGAAAATAACAAAAGTTCAAACCGATGCACAAATGCCTCTTCCCCTCTGCATTGTAATCTAACAAACTCTATTCGATAGATTATTTCTTTAGGAAGACACAGGTCTGGGTCAATTTAGTGAGACATCTCTGGGAACTGGCCAATCCGCTTGACAGAGAACCTCCAAGTTGACGAATTTCATGAAAATAAGAAAAGTTCAAACCGATGCACAAATGCCTTTTCCCCTCTGCATTGTAATCTAACAAACTCTATTCGATAGATTATTCCTTTAGGAAGACACAGGTGTGGGTCAATTTAGTAAGACATCTCTGGGAACTGGCCAATCCACTTGACAGAGAACCTCCAAATTGACAAATTTCATGAAAAAAACAAAAGTTCAAACCGATTCACAAATGCCTCTTCCCCTCTGCATTCTAATCTAACAAACTCTATTCGATAGATTATTCCTTTAGGAAGACACAGGTGTGGGTCAATTTAGTGAGACATCTCTGGGAACTGGCCAATCCGCTTGACAGAGAACCTCAAAATTGGAGAATTTCATGAAAATAACAAAAGTTCAAACCGATGCACAAATGCCTCTTCCCCTCTGCATTGTAATCTAACAAACTCTATTCGATAGATTATTCCTTTAGGAAGACACAGGTGTGGGTCAATTTAGTGAGACATCTCTAGGAACTGGCCAATCCGCTTGACAGAGAACCTCAAAATTGGAGAATTTCATGAAAATAACAAAAGTTCAAACCGATGCACAAATGCCTCTTCCCCTCTGCATTCTAATCTAACAAACTCTATTCGATAGATTATTCCTTTAGGAAGACACAGGTGTGGGTCAATTTAGTGAGACATCTCTGGGAACTGGCCCATCCGCTTGACAGAGAACCTCAAAATTGGAGAATTTCATGAAAATAACAAAAGTTCAAACCGATGCACAAATGCCTCTTCCCCTCTGCATTGTAATCTAACAAACTCTATTTGATAGATTATTCCTTTAGGAAGACACAGGTGTGGGTCAATTTAGTGAGACATCTCTAGGAACTGGCCAATCCGCTTGACAGAGAACCTCAAAATTGGAGAATTTCATGAAAATAACAAAAGTTCAAACCGATGCACAAATGCCTCTCCCCCTCTGCATTGTAATCTAATAAACTCTATTCGATAGATTATTCCTTTAGAAAGACACAGGTGTGGGTCAATTTAGTGAGACATCTCTGAGAACTGGCCAATCCGATTGACAGGGCACCTCCAACTTGACGAATTTCATGAAAATAACAATAGTTCAAACCGATGCACAAATGCCTCTTCCCCTCTGCATTGTAATCTAACAAACTCTATTCGATAGATTATTCCTTTAGGAAGACACAGGTGTGGGTCAATTTAGTGAGACATCTCTAGGAACTGGCCAATCCGCTTGACAGAGAACCTCAAAATTGAAGAATTTCATGAAAATAACAAAAGTTCAAACCGATGCACAAATGCCTCATCCCCTCTGCATTGTAATCTAAAAAACTCTATTCGATAGATTATTCCTTTAGGAAGACACAGGTGTAGGTCAATTTAGTGAGACATCTCTGGAAAACTGGCCAATTCGCTTGACAGAGAACCTCCAAATTGAAGAATTTCATGAAATTAACAAAAGTTCAAACCGATGCACAAATGCCTCTTCCCCTCTGCATTGTAATCTAACAAACTCTATTCGATAGATAATTCCTTTAGGAAGACACAGGTGTGGGTCAATTTAGTGAGACGTCTCTGGGAACTGGCCAATCCGCTTGACATGGAACCTCCAAATTGACGAATTTTATGAAAATAACAAAAGTTCAAACCGATGCACAAATGCCTCTTCCCCTCTGCATTGTAATCTAACAAAATCTATTCGATAGATTATTCCTTTAGGAAGACACAGGTGTGGGCGAATTTAGTGAGACATCTCTAGGAACTGGCCAATCCGCTTGACAGAGAACCTCAAAATTGAAGAATTTCATGAAAATAACAAAAGTTCAAACCGATGCACAAATGCCTCTCCCCCTCTGCATTGTAATCTAATAAACTCTATTCGATAGATTATTCCTTTAGCAAGACACAGGTGTGGGTCAATTTAGTGAGACATCTCTAGGAACTGGCCAATCCGCTTGACAGAGAACCTCAAAATTGAAGAATTTCATGAAATTAACAAAAGTTCAAACCGATGCACAAATGCCTCATCCCCTCTGCATTGTAATCTAACAAACTCTGTTCGATAGATTATTCCTTTAGGAAGACACAGGTGTAGGTCAATTTAGTGAGACATCTCTGGAAAACTGGCCAATCCGCTTGACAGAGAACCTCCAAATTGAAGAATTTCATGAAAATAACAAAAGTTCAAACCGATGCACAAATCCTCTCCCCCTCTGCATTATAATCTAATAAACTCTATTCGATAGATTATTCCTTTAGAAAGACACAGGTGTGGGTCAGTTTAGTGAGACATCTCTGAGAACTGGCCAATCCGATTGACAGGGCACCTCCAACTTGACGAATTTCATGAAAATAACAATAGTTCAAACCGATGCACAAATGCCTCTTCCCCTCTGCATTGTAATCGTACAAACTCTATTCGATAGATTATTCCTTTAGAAAGACACAAGTGTGGGTCAAATTAGTGAGACATCTCTGAGAACTAGCCAATCCGCTTGACAGGGCACCTCCAACTTGACGAATTTCATGAAAATAACAATAGTTCAAACCGATGCACAAATGCCGCTTCCCCTCTGCATTGTAATCTAACAAACTCTATTCGATAGATAATTCCTTAAGGAAGACACAGGTGTGGGTCAATTTAGTGAGACATCTCTGGGAACTGGCCAATCAGCTTGACAGAGAACCTCAAAATTGGAGAATTTCATGAAAATAACAAAAGTTCAAACCGATGCACAAATGCCTCTTCCCCTCTGCATTGTAATCTAACAAACTCTATTCGATAGATTATTCCTTTAGGAAGACACAGGTGTGGGTCAATTTAGTGAGACATCTCTAGGAACTGGCCAATCCGCTTGACAGAGAACCTCAAAATTGAAGAATTTCATGAAAATAACAAAAGTTCAAACCGATGCACAAATGCCTCATCCCCTCTACATTGTAATCTAACAAACTCTATTCGATAGATTATTCCTTTAGGAAGACACAGGTGTAGGTCAATTTAGTGAGACATCTCTGGAAAACTGGCCAATCCGCTTGACAGAGAACCTCCAAATTGAAGAATTTCATGAAAATAACAAAAGTTCAAACCGATGCACAAATGCCTCTCCCCCTCTGCATTGTAATCTAATAAACTCTATTCGATAGATTATTCCTTTAGAAAGACACAGGTGTGGGTCAATTTAGTGAGACATCTCTGAGAACTGGCCAATCCGATTGACAGGGCACCTCCAACTTGACGAATTTCATGAAAATAACAATAGTTCAAACCGATGCACAAATGCCTCTTCCCCTCTGCATTGTAATCGTACAAACTCTATTCGATAGATTATTCCTTTAGAAAGACACAAGTGTGGGTCAAATTAGTGAGACATCTCTGAGAACTGGCCAATCCGCTTGACAGGGCACCTCCAACTTGACGAATTTCATGAAAATAACAATAGTTCAAACCGATGCACAAATGCCTCTTCCCCTCTGCATTGTAATCTAACAAACTCTATTCGATAGATAATTCCTTACGGAAGACACAGGTGTGGGTCAATTTAGTGAGACATCTCTGGGAACTGGCCAATCCGCTTGACAGAGAACCTCAAAATTGGAGAATTTCATGAAAATAACAAAATTTCAAACCGATGCACAAATGCCTCTTCCCCTCTGCATTGTAATCTAACAAACTCTATTCGATAGATTATTCCTTTAGGAAGACACAGGTGTGGGTCAATTTAGTGAGACATCTCTAGGAACTGGCCAATCCGCTTGACAGAGAACCTCAAAATTGAAAATAACAAAAGTTCAAACCGATGCACAAATGCCTCATCCCCTCTGCATTGTAATCTAACAAACTCTATTCGATAGATTATTCCTTTAGGAAGACACAGGTGTAGGTCAATTTAGTGAGACATCTCTGGAAAACTGGCCAATCCGCTTGACAGAGAACCTCCAAATTGAAGAATTTCATGAAATTAACAAAAGTTCAAACCGATGCACAAATGCCTCATCCCCTCTGCATTGTAATCTAACAAACTCTATTCGATAGATTATTCCTTTAGGAAGACACAGATGTGGGTCAATTTAGTGAGACGTCTCTGGGAACTGGCCAATCCGCTTGACAGAGAACCTCCAAATTGACGAATTTTATGAAAATAACAAAAGTTCAAACCGATGCACAAATGCCTCTTCCCCTCTACATTGTAATCTAACAAACTCTATTCGATAGATTATTCCTTTAGGAAGACACAGGTGTGGGCGAATTTAGTGAGACATCTCTAGGAACTGGCCAATCCGCTTGACAGAGAACCTCAAAATTGAAGAATTTAATGAAAATAACAAAAGTTCAAACCGATGCACAAATGCCTCTCCCCCTCTGCAATGTAATCTAATAAACTCTATTCGATAGATTATTCCTTTAGGAAGACACAGGTGTGGGTCAATTTAGTGAGGCATCTCTAGGAACTGGCCAATCCGCTTGACAGAGAACCTCAATATTTAAGAATTTCATGAAAATAACAAAAGTTCAAACCGATGCACAAATGCCTCATCCCCTCTGCATTGTAATCTAACAAACTCTATTCGATAGATTATTCCTTTAGGAAGACACAGGTGTAGGTCAATTTAGTGAGACATCTCTGGAAAACTGGCCAATCCGCTTGACAGAGAACCTCCAAATTGAAGAATTTCATGAAAATAACAAAAGTTCAAACCGATGTACAAATGCCTCTTCCCCTCTGCATTGTAATCGTACAAACTCTATTCGATAGATTATTCCTTTAGGAAGACACAGGTGTGGGTGAATTTAGTGAGACATCTCTAGGAACTGGCCAATCCGCTTGACAGAGAACCTCAAAATTGAAGAATTTCATGAAAATAACAAAAGTTCAAACCGATGCACAAATGCCTCTCCCCCTCTGCATTGTAATCTAATAAACTCTATTCGATAGATTATTCCTTTAGAAAGACACAGGTGTGGGTCAATTTAGTGAGACATCTCTGAGAACTGGCCAATCCGCTTGACAGGGCACCTCCAACTTGACGAATTTCATGAAAATAACAATAGTTCAAACCGATGCACAAATGCCTCTTCCCCTCTGCATTGTAATCTAACAAACTCTATTCGATAGATAATTCCTTTAGGAAGACACAAGTGTGGGTCAATTTAGTGAGACATCTCTGGGAACTGGCCAATCCGCTTTACAGAGAACCTCAAAATTGGAGAATTTCATGAAAATAACAAAAGTTCAAACCGATGCACAAATGCCTCATCCCCTCTGCATTGTAATCTAAAAAACTCTATTCGATAGATTATTCCTTTAGGAAGACACAGGTGTAGGTCAATTTAGTGAGACATCTCTGGAAAACTGGCCAATCCGCTTGACAGAGAACCTCCAAATTGAAGAATTTCATGAAATTAACAAAAGTTCAAACCGATGCACAAATGCCTCTTCCCCTCTGCATTGTAATCTAACAAACTCTATTCGATAGATAATTCCTTTAGGAAGACACAGGTGTGGGTCAATTTAGTGAGACGTCTCTGGGAACTGGCCAATCCGCTTGACAGGGAACCTCCAAATTGACGAATTTTATGAAAATAACAAAAGTTCAAACCGATGCACAAATGCCTCTTCCCCTCTGCATTGTAATCTAACAAAATCTATTCGATAGATTATTCCTTTAGGAAGACACAGGTGTGGGCGAATTTAGTGAGACATCTCTAGGAACTGGCCAATCCGCTTGACAGAGAACCTCAAAATTGAAGAATTTCATGAAAATAACAAAAGTTCAAACCGATGCACAAATGCCTCTCCCCCTCTGCATTGTAATCTAATAAACTCTATTCGATAGATTATTCCTTTAGCAAGACACAGGTGTGGGTCAATTTAGTGAGACATCTCTAGGAACTGGCCAATCCGCTTGACAGAGAACCTCAAAATTGAAGAATTTCATGAAATTAACAAAAGTTCAAACCGATGCACAAATGCCTCATCCCCTCTGCATTGTAATCTAACAAACTCTGTTCGATAGATTATTCCTTTAGGAAGACACAGGTGTAGGTCAATTTAGTGAGACATCTCTGGAAAACTGGCCAATCCGCTTGACAGAGAACCTCCAAATTGAAGAATTTCATGAAAATAACAAAAGTTCAAACCGATGCACAAATGCCTCTCCCCCTCTGCATTATAATCTAATAAACTCTATTCGATAGATTATTCCTTTAGAAAGACACAGGTGTGGGTCAGTTTAGTGAGACATCTCTGAGAACTGGCCAATCCGATTGACAGGGCACCTCCAACTTGACGAATTTCATGAAAATAACAATAGTTCAAACCGATGCACAAATGCCTCTTCCCCTCTGCATTGTAATCGTACAAACTCTATTCGATAGATTATTCCTTTAGAAATACACAAGTGTGGGTCAAATTAGTGAGACATCTCTGAGAACTAGCCAATCCGCTTGACAGGGCACCTCCAACTTGACGAATTTCATGAAAATAACAATAGTTCAAACCGATGCACAAATGCCGCTTCCCCTCTGCATTGTAATCTAACAAACTCTATTCGATAGATAATTCCTTAAGGAAGACACAGGTGTGGGTCAATTTAGTGAGACATCTCTGGGAACTGGCCAATCAGCTTGACAGAGAACCTCAAAATTGGAGAATTTCATGAAAATAACAAAAGTTCAAACCGATGCACAAATGCCTCTTCCCCTCTGCATTGTAATCTAACAAACTCTATTCGATAAATTATTCCTTTAGGAAGACACAGGTGTGGGTCAATTTAGTGAGACATCTCTAGGAACTGGCCAATCCGCTTGACAGAGAACCTCAAAACTGAAGAATTTCATGAAAATAACAAAAGTTCAAACCGATGCACAAATGCCTCATCCCCTCTACATTGTAATCTAACAAACTCTATTCGATAGATTATTCCTTTAGGAAGACACAGGTGTAGGTCAATTTAGTGAGACATCTCTGGAAAACTGGCCAATCCGCTTGACAGAGAACCTCCAAATTGAAGAATTTCATGAAAATAACAAAAGTTCAAACCGATGCACAAATGCCTCTCCCCCTCTGCATTGTAATCTAATAAACTCTATTCGATAGATTATTCCTTTAGAAAGACACAGGTGTGGGTCAATTTAGTGAGACATCTCTGAGAACTGGCCAATCCGATTGACAGGGCACCTCCAACTTGACGAATTTCATGAAAATAACAATAGTTCAAACCGATGCACAAATGCCTCTTCCCCTCTGCATTGTAATCGTACAAACTCTATTCGATAGATTATTCCTTTAGAAAGACACAAGTGTGGGTCAAATTAGTGAGACATCTCTGAGAACTGGCCAATCCGCTTGACAGGGCACCTCCAACTTGACGAATTTCATGAAAATAACAATAGTTCAAACCGATGCACAAATGCCTCTTCCCCTCTGCATTGTAATCTAACAAACTCTATTCGATAGATAATTCCTTACGGAAGACACAGGTGTGGGTCAATTTAGTGAGACATCTCTGGGAACTGGCCAATCCGCTTGACAGAGAACCTCAAAATTGGAGAATTTCATGAAAATAACAAAATTTCAAACCGATGCACAAATGCCTCTTCCCCTCTGCATTGTAATCTAACAAACTCTATTCGATAGATTATTCCTTTAGGAAGACACAGGTGTGGGTCAATTTAGTGAGACATCTCTAGGAACTGGCCAATCCGCTTGACAGAGAACCTCAAAATTGAAAATAACAAAAGTTCAAACCGATGCACAAATGCCTCATCCCCTCTGCATTGTAATCTAACAAACTCTATTCGATAGATTATTCCTTTAGGAAGACACAGGTGTAGGTCAATTTAGTGAGACATCTCTGGAAAACTGGCCAATCCGCTTGACAGAGAACCTCCGAATTGAAGAATTTCATGAAATTAACAAAAGTTCAAACCGATGCACAAATGCCTCATCCCCTCTGCATTGTAATCTAACAAACTCTATTCGATAGATTATTCCTTTAGGAAGACACAGGTGTGGGTCAATTTAGTGAGACGTCTCTGGGAACTGGCCAATCCGCTTGACAGAGAACCTCCAAATTGACGAATTTTATGAAAATAACAAAAGTTCAAACCGATGCACAAATGCCTCTTCCCCTCTACATTGTAATCTAACAAACTCTATTCGATAGATTATTCCTTTAGGAAGACACAGGTGTGGGCGAATTTAGTGAGACATCTCTAGGAACTGGCCAATCCGCTTGACAGAGAACCTCAAAATTGAAGAATTTAATGAAAATAACAAAAGTTCAAACCGATGCACAAATGCCTCTCCCCCTCTGCATTGTAATCTTATAAACTCTATTCGATAGATTATTCCTTTAGGAAGACACAGGTGTGGGTCAATTTAGTGAGGTATCTCTAGGAACTGGCCAATCCGCTTGACAGAGAACCTCAATATTTAAGAATTTCATGAAAATAACAAAAGTTCAAACCGATGCACAAATGCCTCATCCCCTCTGCATTGTAATCTAACAAACTCTATTCGATAGATTATTCCTTTAGGAAGACACAGGTGTAGGTCAATTTAGTGAGACATCTCTGGAAAACTGGCCAATCCGCTTGACAGAGAACCTCCAAATTGAAGAATTTCATGAAAATAACAAAAGTTCAAACCGATGTACAAATGCCTCTTCCCCTCTGCATTGTAATCGTACAAACTCTATTCGATAGATTATTCCTTTAGGAAGACACAGGTGTGGGTGAATTTAGTGAGACATCTCTAGGAACTGGCCAATCCGCTTGACAGAGAACCTCAAAATTGAAGAATTTCATGAAAATAACAAAAGTTCAAACCGATGCACAAATGCCTCTCCCCCTCTGCATTGTAATCTAATAAACTCTATTCGATAGATTATTCCTTTAGAAAGACACAGGTGTGGGTCAATTTAGTGAGACATCTCTGAGAACTGGCCAATCCGCTTGACAGGGCACCTCCAACTTGACGAATTTCATGAAAATAACAATAGTTCAAACCGATGCACAAATGCCTCTTCCCCTCTGCATTGTAATCTAACAAACTCTATTCGATAGATAATTCCTTTAGGAAGACACAAGTGTGGGTCAATTTAGTGAGACATCTCTGGGAACTGGCCAATCCGCTTGACAGAGAACCTCAAAATTGGAGAATTTCATGAAAATAACAAAAGTTCAAACCGATGCACAAATGCCTCTTCCCCTCTGCATTGTAATCTAACAAACTTTATTCGATAGATTATTCCTTTAGGAATACACAGATGTGGGTCGTCAATTTAGTGAGACATCTCTAGGAACTGGCCAATCCGCCTGACAGAGAACCTCAAAATTGGAGAATTTCATGAAAATAACAAAAGTTCAAACCGATGCACAAATGCCTCTCCCCCTCTGCATTGTAATCTAATAAACTCTATTCGATAGATTATTCCTTTAGAAAGACACAGGTGTGGGTCAATTTAGTGAGACATCTCTGAGAACTGGCCAATCCGCTTGACAGGGCACCTCCAACTTGACGAATTTCATGAAAATAACAATAGTTCAAACCGATGCACAAATGCCTCTTCCCCTCTGCATTGTAATCTAACAAACTCTATTCGATAGATTATTCCTTTAGGAAGACACAGGTGTAGGTCAATTTAGTGAGACATCTCTGGAAACTGGCCAATCCGCTTGACAGAGAACCTCAAAATTGGAGAATTTCATGAAAATAACAAAAGTTCAAACCGATGCACAAATGCCTCTCCCCCTCTGCATTGTAATCTAATAAACTCTATTCGATAGATTATTCCTTTAGAAAGACACAGGTGTGGGTCAATTTAGTGAGACATCTCTGAGAACTGGCCAATCCGCTTGACAGGGCACCTCCAACTTGACGAATTTCATGAAAATAACAATAGATCAAACCGATGCACAAATGCCTCTTCCCCTCTGCATTGTAATCTAACAAACTCTATTCGATAGATTATTCCTTTAGGAAGACACAGGTGTGGGTCAATTTAGTGAGACATCTCTAGGAACTGGCCAATCCGCTTGACAGAGAACCTCAAAATTGAAAATAACAAAAGTTCAAACCGATGCACAAATGCCTCTTCCCCTCTACATTGTAATCTAACAAACTCTATTCGATAGATTATTCCTTTAGGAAGACACAGGTGTGGGCGAATTTAGTGAGACATCTCTAGGAACTGGCCAATCCGCTTGACAGAGAACCTCAAAATTGAAGAATTTCATGAAAATAACAAAAGTTCAAACCGATGCACAAATGCCTCTCCCCCTCTGCATTGTAATCTAATAAACTCTATTCGATAGATTATTCCTTTAGAAAGACACAGGTGTGGGTCAATTTAGTGAGACATCTCTGAGAACTGGCCAATCCGCTTGACAGGGCACCTCCAACTTGACGAATTTCATGAAAATAACAATAGTTCAAACCGATGCACAAATGCCTCTTCCCCTCTGCATTGTAATCTAACAAACTCTATTCGATAGATAATTCCTTTAGGAAGACACAAGTGTGGGTCAATTTAGTGAGACATCTCTGGGAACTGGCCAATCCGCTTGACAGAGAACCTCAAAATTGGAGAATTTCATGAAAATAACAAAAGTTCAAACCGATGCACAAATGCCTCTTCCCCTCTGCATTGTAATCTAACAAACTTTATTCGATAGATTATTCCTTTAGGAATACACAGATGTGGGTCGTCAATTTAGTGAGACATCTCTAGGAACTGGCCAATCCGCTTGACAGAGAACCTCAAAACTGAAGAATTTCATGAAAATAACAAAAGTTCAAACCGATGCACAAATGCCTCATCCCCTCTACATTGTAATCTAACAAACTCTATTCGATAGATTATTCCTTTAGGAAGACACAGGTGTAGGTCAATTTAGTGAGACATCTCTGGAAAACTGGCCAATCCGCTTGACAGAGAACCTCCAAATTGAAGAATTTCATGAAAATAACAAAAGTTCAAACCGATGCACAAATGCCTCTCCCCCTCTGCATTGTAATCTAATAAACTCTATTCGATAGATTATTCCTTTAGAAAGACACAGGTGTGGGTCAGTTTAGTGAGACATCTCTGAGAACTGGCCAATCCGATTGACAGGGCACCTCCAACTTGACGAATTTCATGAAAATAACAATAGTTCAAACCGATGCACAAATGCCTCTTCCCCTCTGCATTGTAATCGTACAAACTCTATTCGATAGATTATTCCTTTAGAAAGACACAAGTGTGGGTCAAATTAGTGAGACATCTCTGAGAACTAGCTAATCCGCTTGACAGGGCACCTCCAACTTGACGAATTTCATGAAAATAACAATAGTTCAAACCGATGCACAAATGCCGCTTCCCCTCTGCATTGTAATCTAACAAACTCTATTCGATAGATAATTCCTTAAGGAAGACACAGGTGTGGGTCAATTTAGTGAGACATCTCTGGGAACTGGCCAATCAGCTTGACAGAGAACCTCAAAATTGGAGAATTTCATGAAAATAACAAAAGTTCAAACCGATGCACAAATGCCTCTTCCCCTCTGCATTGTAATCTAACAAACTCTATTCGATAAATTATTCCTTTAGGAAGACACAGGTGTGGGTCAATTTAGTGAGACATCTCTAGGAACTGGCCAATCCGCTTGACAGAGAACCTCAAAACTGAAGAATTTCATGAAAATAACAAAAGTTCAAACCGATGCACAAATGCCTCATCCCCTCTACATTGTAATCTAACAAACTCTATTCGATAGATTATTCCTTTAGGAAGACACAGGTGTAGGTCAATTTAGTGAGACATCTCTGGAAAACTGGCCAATCCGCTTGACAGAGAACCTCCAAATTGAAGAATTTCATGAAAATAACAAAAGTTCAAACCGATGCACAAATGCCTCTCCCCCTCTGCATTGTAATCTAATAAACTCTATTCGATAGATTATTCCTTTAGAAAGACACAGGTGTGGGTCAATTTAGTGAGACATCTCTGAGAACTGGCCAATCCGATTGACAGGGCACCTCCAACTTGACGAATTTCATGAAAATAACAATAGTTCAAACCGATGCACAAATGCCTCTTCCCCTCTGCATTGTAATCGTACAAACTCTATTCGATAGATTATTCCTTTAGAAAGACACAAGTGTGGGTCAAATTAGTGAGACATCTCTGAGAACTGGCCAATCCGCTTGACAGGGCACCTCCAACTTGACGAATTTCATGAAAATAACAATAGTTCAAACCGATGCACAAATGCCTCTTCCCCTCTGCATTGTAATCTAACAAACTCTATTCGATAGATAATTCCTTACGGAAGACACAGGTGTGGGTCAATTTAGTGAGACATCTCTGGGAACTGGCCAATCCGCTTGACAGAGAACCTCAAAATTGGAGAATTTCATGAAAATAACAAAAGTTCAAACCGATGCACAAATGCCTCTTCCCCTCTGCATTGTAATCTAACAAACTCTATTCGATAGATTATTCCTTTAGGAAGACACAGGTGTGGGTCAATTTAGTGAGACATCTCTAGGAACTGGCCAATCCGCTTGACAGAGAACCTCAAAATTGAAAATAACAAAAGTTCAAACCGATGCACAAATGCCTCATCCCCTCTGCATTGTAATCTAACAAACTCTATTCGATAGATTATTCCTTTAGGAAGACACAGGTGTAGGTCAATTTAGTGAGACATCTCTGGAAAACTGGCCAATCCGCTTGACAGAGAACCTCCGAATTGAAGAATTTCATGAAATTAACAAAAGTTCAAACCGATGCACAAATGCCTCATCCCCTCTGCATTGTAATCTAACAAACTCTATTCGATAGATTATTCCTTTAGGAAGACACAGGTGTGGGTCAATTTAGTGAGACGTCTCTGGGAACTGGCCAATCCGCTTGACAGAGAACCTCCAAATTGACGAATTTTATGAAAATAACAAAAGTTCAAACCGATGCACAAATGCCTCTTCCCCTCTACATTGTAATCTAACAAACTCTATTCGATAGATTATTCCTTTAGGAAGACACAGGTGTGGGCGAATTTAGTGAGACATCTCTAGGAACTGGCCAATCCGCTTGACAGAGAACCTCAAAATTGAAGAATTTAATGAAAATAACAAAAGTTCAAACCGATGCACAAATGCCTCTCCCCCTCTGCATTGTAATCTTATAAACTCTATTCGATAGATTGTTCCTTTAGGAAGACACAGGTGTGGGTCAATTTAGTGAGGCATCTCTAGGAACTGGCCAATCCGCTTGACAGAGAACCTCAATATTTAAGAATTTCATGAAAATAACAAAAGTTCAAACCGATGCACAAATGCCTCATCCCCTCTGCATTGTAATCTAACAAACTCTATTCGATAGATTATTCCTTTAGGAAGACACAGGTGTAGGTCAATTTAGTGAGACATCTCTGGAAAACTGGCCAATCCGCTTGACAGAGAACCTCCAAATTGAAGAATTTCATGAAAATAACAAAAGTTCAAACCGATGTACAAATGCCTCTTCCCCTCTGCATTGTAATCGTACAAACTCTATTCGATAGATTATTCCTTTAGGAAGACACAGGTGTGGGTGAATTTAGTGAGACATCTCTAGGAACTGGCCAATCCGCTTGACAGAGAACCTCAAAATTGGAGAATTTCATGAAAATAACAAAAGTTCAAACCGATGCACAAATGCCTCTTCCCCTCTGCATTGTAATCTAACAAACTTTATTCGATAGATTATTCCTTTAGGAATACACAGATGTGGGTCGTCAATTTAGTGAGACATCTCTAGGAACTGGCCAATCCGCCTGACAGAGAACCTCAAAATTGGAGAATTTCATGAAAATAACAAAAGTTCAAACCGATGCACAAATGCCTCTCCCCCTCTGCATTGTAATCTAATAAACTCTATTCGATAGATTATTCCTTTAGAAAGACACAGGTGTGGGTCAATTTAGTGAGACATCTCTGAGAACTGGCCAATCCGCTTGACAGGGCACCTCCAACTTGACGAATTTCATGAAAATAACAATAGTTCAAACCGATGCACAAATGCCTCTTCCCCTCTGCATTGTAATCTAACAAACTCTATTCGATAGATTATTCCTTTAGGAAGACACAGGTGTAGGTCAATTTAGTGAGACATCTCTGGAAACTGGCCAATCCGCTTGACAGAGAACCTCAAAATTGGAGAATTTCATGAAAATAACAAAAGTTCAAACCGATGCACAAATGCCTCTCCCCCTCTGCATTGTAATCTAATAAACTCTATTCGATAGATTATTCCTTTAGAAAGACACAGGTGTGGGTCAATTTAGTGAGACATCTCTGAGAACTGGCCAATCCGCTTGACAGGGCACCTCCAACTTGACGAATTTCATGAAAATAACAATAGTTCAAACCGATGCACAAATGCCTCTTCCCCTCTGCATTGTAATCTAACAAACTCTATTCGATAGATTATTCCTTTAGGAAGACACAGGTGTGGGTCAATTTAGTGAGACATCTCTAGGAACTGGCCAATCCGCTTGACAGAGAACCTCAAAATTGAAAATAACAAAAGTTCAAACCGATGCACAAATGCCTCTTCCCCTCTACATTGTAATCTAACAAACTCTATTCGATAGATTATTCCTTTAGGAAGACACAGGTGTGGGCGAATTTAGTGAGACATCTCTAGGAACTGGCCAATCCGCTTGACAGAGAACCTCAAAATTGAAGAATTTCATGAAAATAACAAAAGTTCAAACCGATGCACAAATGCCTCTCCCCCTCTGCATTGTAATCTAATAAACTCTATTCGATAGATTATTCCTTTAGAAAGACACAGGTGTGGGTCAATTTAGTGAGACATCTCTGAGAACTGGCCAATCCGCTTGACAGGGCACCTCCAACTTGACGAATTTCATGAAAATAACAATAGTTCAAACCGATGCACAAATGCCTCTTCCCCTCTGCATTGTAATCTAACAAACTCTATTCGATAGATAATTCCTTTAGGAAGACACAAGTGTGGGTCAATTTAGTGAGACATCTCTGGGAACTGGCCAATCCGCTTGACAGAGAACCTCAAAATTGGAGAATTTCATGAAAATAACAAAAGTTCAAACCGATGCACAAATGCCTCTTCCCCTCTGCATTGTAATCTAACAAACTTTATTCGATAGATTATTCCTTTAGGAATACACAGATGTGGGTCGTCAATTTAGTGAGACATCTCTAGGAACTGGCCAATCCGCTTGACAGAGAACCTCAAAACTGAAGAATTTCATGAAAATAACAAAAGTTCAAACCGATGCACAAATGCCTCATCCCCTCTACATTGTAATCTAACAAACTCTATTCGATAGATTATTCCTTTAGGAAGACACAGGTGTAGGTCAATTTAGTGAGACATCTCTGGAAAACTGGCCAATCCGCTTGACAGAGAACCTCCAAATTGAAGAATTTCATGAAAATAACAAAAGTTCAAACCGATGCACAAATGCCTCTCCCCCTCTGCATTGTAATCTAATAAACTCTATTCGATAGATTATTCCTTTAGAAAGACACAGGTGTGGGTCAATTTAGTGAGACATCTCTGAGAACTGGCCAATCCGATTGACAGGGCACCTCCAACTTGACGAATTTCATGAAAATAACAATAGTTCAAACCGATGCACAAATGCCTCTTCCCCTCTGCATTGTAATCGTACAAACTCTATTCGATAGATTATTCCTTTAGAAAGACACAAGTGTGGGTCAAATTAGTGAGACATCTCTGAGAACTGGCCAATCCGCTTGACAGGGCACCTCCAACTTGACGAATTTCATGAAAATAACAATAGTTCAAACCGATGCACAAATGCCTCTTCCCCTCTGCATTGTAATCTAACAAACTCTATTCGATAGATAATTCCTTACGGAAGACACAGGTGTGGGTCAATTTAGTGAGACATCTCTGGGAACTGGCCAATCCGCTTGACAGAGAACCTCAAAATTGGAGAATTTCATGAAAATAACAAAATTTCAAACCGATGCACAAATGCCTCTTCCCCTCTGCATTGTAATCTAACAAACTCTATTCGATAGATTATTCCTTTAGGAAGACACAGGTGTGGGTCAATTTAGTGAGACATCTCTAGGAACTGGCCAATCCGCTTGACAGAGAACCTCAAAATTGAAAATAACAAAAGTTCAAACCGATGCACAAATGCCTCATCCCCTCTGCATTGTAATCTAACAAACTCTATTCGATAGATTATTCCTTTAGGAAGACACAGGTGTAGGTCAATTTAGTGAGACATCTCTGGAAAACTGGCCAATCCGCTTGACAGAGAACCTCCGAATTGAAGAATTTCATGAAATTAACAAAAGTTCAAACCGATGCACAAATGCCTCATCCCCTCTGCATTGTAATCTAACAAACTCTATTCGATAGATTATTCCTTTAGGAAGACACAGGTGTGGGTCAATTTAGTGAGACGTCTCTGGGAACTGGCCAATCCGCTTGACAGAGAACCTCCAAATTGACGAATTTTATGAAAATAACAAAAGTTCAAACCGATGCACAAATGCCTCTTCCCCTCTACATTGTAATCTAACAAACTCTATTCGATAGATTATTCCTTTAGGAAGACACAGGTGTGGGCGAATTTAGTGAGACATCTCTAGGAACTGGCCAATCCGCTTGACAGAGAACCTCAAAATTGAAGAATTTAATGAAAATAACAAAAGTTCAAACCGATGCACAAATGCCTCTCCCCCTCTGCATTGTAATCTTATAAACTCTATTCGATAGATTATTCCTTTAGGAAGACACAGGTGTGGGTCAATTTAGTGAGGCATCTCTAGGAACTGGCCAATCCGCTTGACAGAGAACCTCAATATTTAAGAATTTCATGAAAATAACAAAAGTTCAAACCGATGCACAAATGCCTCATCCCCTCTGCATTGTAATCTAACAAACTCTATTCGATAGATTATTCCTTTAGGAAGACACAGGTGTAGGTCAATTTAGTGAGACATCTCTGGAAAACTGGCCAATCCGCTTGACAGAGAACCTCCAAATTGAAGAATTTCATGAAAATAACAAAAGTTCAAACCGATGTACAAATGCCTCTTCCCCTCTGCATTGTAATCGTACAAACTCTATTCGATAGATTATTCCTTTAGGAAGACACAGGTGTGGGTGAATTTAGTGAGACATCTCTAGGAACTGGCCAATCCGCTTGACAGAGAACCTCAAAATTGAAGAATTTCATGAAAATAACAAAAGTTCAAACCGATGCACAAATGCCTCTCCCCCTCTGCATTGTAATCTAATAAACTCTATTCGATAGATTATTCCTTTAGAAAGACACAGGTGTGGGTCAATTTAGTGAGACATCTCTGAGAACTGGCCAATCCGCTTGACAGGGCACCTCCAACTTGACGAATTTCATGAAAATAACAATAGTTCAAACCGATGCACAAATGCCTCTTCCCCTCTGCATTGTAATCTAACAAACTCTATTCGATAGATAATTCCTTAAGGAAGACACAAGTGTGGGTCAATTTAGTGAGACATCTCTGGGAACTGGCCAATCCGCTTGACAGAGAACCTCAAAATTGGAGAATTTCATGAAAATAACAAAAGTTCAAACCGATGCACAAATGCCTCTTCCCCTCTGCATTGTAATCTAACAAACTTTATTCGATAGATTATTCCTTTAGGAATACACAGATGTGGGTCGTCAATTTAGTGAGACATCTCTAGGAACTGGCCAATCCGCTTGACAGAGAACCTCAAAATTGGAGAATTTCATGAAAATAACCTCTTCCCCTCTGCATTGTAATCTAACAAACTCTATTCGATAGATTATTCCTTTAGGAAGACACAGGTGTAGGTCAATTTAGTGAGACATCTCTGGAAACTGGCCAATCCGCTTGACAGAGAACCTCCAAATTGAAGAATTTCATGAAAATAACAAAAGTTCAAACCGATGCACAAATGCCTCATCCCCTCTGCATTGTAATCTAACAAACTCTACTCGATAGATAATTCCTTTAGGAAGATACAGGTGTGGGTCAATTTAGTGAGACATCTCTGGGAACTGGCCAATCCGCTTGACAGAGAACCTCCAAATTGACGAATTTCATGAAAATAAGAAAAGTTCAAACCGATGCACAAATGCCTTTTTCCCTCTGCATTGTAATCTAACAAACTCTATTCGATAGATTATTCCTTTAGGAAGACACAGGTGTAGGTCAATTTAGTGAGACATCTCTGGAAAACTGGCCAATCCGCTTGACAGAGAACCTCCAAATTGAAGAATTTCATGAAAATAACAAAAGTTCAAACCGATGTACAAATGCCTCTTCCCCTCTGCATTGTAATCGTACAAACTCTATTCGATAGATTATTCCTTTAGGAAGACACAGGTGTGGGTGAATTTAGTGAGACATCTCTAGGAACTGGCCAATCCGCTTGACAGAGAACCTCAAAATTGAAGAATTTCATGAAAATAACAAAAGTTCAAACCGATGCACAAATGCCTCTCCCCCTCTGCATTGTAATCTAATAAACTCTATTCGATAGATTATTCCTTTAGAAAGACACAGGTGTGGGTCAATTTAGTGAGACATCTCTGAGAACTGGCCAATCCGCTTGACAGGGCACCTCCAACTTGACGAATTTCATGAAAATAACAATAGTTCAAACCGATGCACAAATGCCTCTTCCCCTCTGCATTGTAATCTAACAAACTCTATTCGATAGATAATTCCTTAAGGAAGACACAAGTGTGGGTCAATTTAGTGAGACATCTCTGGGAACTGGCCAATCCGCTTGACAGAGAACCTCAAAATTGGAGAATTTCATGAAAATAACAAAAGTTCAAACCGATGCACAAATGCCTCTTCCCCTCTGCATTGTAATCTAACAAACTTTATTCGATAGATTATTCCTTTAGGAATACACAGATGTGGGTCGTCAATTTAGTGAGACATCTCTAGGAACTGGCCAATCCGCTTGACAGAGAACCTCAAAATTGGAGAATTTCATGAAAATAACCTCTTCCCCTCTGCATTGTAATCTAACAAACTCTATTCGATAGATTATTCCTTTAGGAAGACACAGGTGTAGGTCAATTTAGTGAGACATCTCTGGAAACTGGCCAATCCGCTTGACAGAGAACCTCCAAATTGAAGAATTTCATGAAAATAACAAAAGTTCAAACCGATGCACAAATGCCTCATCCCCTCTGCATTGTAATCTAACAAACTCTACTCGATAGATAATTCCTTTAGGAAGATACAGGTGTGGGTCAATTTAGTGAGACATCTCTGGGAACTGGCCAATCCGCTTGACAGAGAACCTCCAAATTGACGAATTTCATGAAAATAAGAAAAGTTCAAACCGATGCACAAATGCCTTTTTCCCTCTGCATTGTAATCTAACAAACTCTATTCGATAGATTATTCCTTTAGGAAGACACAGGTGTGGGTCAATTTAGTGAGACGTCTCTGGGAACTGGCCAATCCACTTGACAGAGAACCTCCAAATTGACGAATTTCATGAAAAAAACAAAAGTTCAAACCGATGCACAAATGCCTCTTCCCCTCTGCATTCTAATCTAACAAACTCTATTCGATAGATTATTCCTTTAGGAAGACACAGGTGTGGGTCAATTTAGTGAGACATCTCTGGGAACTGGCCATTCCGCTTGACAGAGAACCTCCAAATTGACGAATTTCATGAAAATAAGAAAAGTTCAAACCGATGCACAAATGCCTTTTTCCCTCTGCATTCTAATCTAACAAACTCTATTCGATAGATTATTCCTTTAGGAAGACATGGGTGTGGGTCAATTTAGTGAGACATATATGTGAGCTTGTTAATCTGCTTTACAGCGAACCTCTAAATTCAAAATAACAAATGTTATTTTTACCAATACATATGCAGGCTGTATACATATGAGATTCTGTTAATTTTGTTATTTGTTAAAAACTTCACATGCGTTATTTAATGTTGATGATGCATTTACTGCTGTTGTCCACTGCTGTTTTCCATATTATAAGACTGCTGATGCTGCGTTTGCATTCGCTGGGGTGATGAGCCGTTGGTATGCTGCAACAGGTAAATGTTTGTTAGTGGGCTATGGGGGAACAGGTAGCTGACGTTACTCCTCCCCCCTTGGAGTAAAGCGACGGCAAAAGTGACGTCATTGAAGCAGCTTCAGCTTGATGAGATTATGTTGCGAGGGCAGAAGCGTTAAGATGCGGGATGTTGCTGTGATCTTCGGTGGTTGTTCTGTATATATATGTTTTCCTCAATGTAGCATCAAAGATTATTATGCTAGCGAAGATGATGATTCCTGCTGCTCCCACTAGGCAATTGTGAGTTTCAGTAATGTTTTCTAGCCTGAGTACTTTGGCTTCCGTATTAAAATTAAATGTTCGCAACTTTTCTAGGCTTAATTCATCGGTTGTTGTGTTGGCTTTGTCGATGCTGCCCGATGGGGGAAGTATGCGTATGGTGTCCCAGAAGATGTCCGGTCTATTTTCGTAAGTCATCCTATTAGCTTCGATGTTGCAATTTTGGAAGTGGATAAGAGCTATGCCTTCTATAGGGTGTTTTTTTGGGAGGTTTGTTTTTCCGATAGATGTCGTTTTATTTTATGACAGTTGTTTTGACAGCTCAAAGTGGCATTTCTACTCAGTATTGTTTGGCAAATCATTATGAAAAAAAAAAAAAAAAAAAAAAAAAAAAAAAATGACATTTGTGAAAAATAGTCGTGGTAGCCATATGCCAGAAATTGTGTATAAATGTTAAATGCCAAAAAATTATCTACCAAATCCAATTTTGGTCATTTCATAATTTTATATGTGTTTTATTCAAAAAAAAAATCGGCAACCTCTTAAAAAAACACGTTATATCTAACGGGTGTTTTTTTAAGAGGTTGCCGATTTTTTTTTTGAATAAAACACATATAAAATTATGAAATGACCAAAATTTTTTTTTATTTGGTAGATAATTTTTTGGCATTTAACATTTAAACACAATTTCTGGCATATGGCTACCACGACTATTTTTCACAAATGTCATTTTTTTTTTTTTTTTTTTTTTTTATATAATGATTTGCCAAACAATACTGAGTAGAAATGCCACTTTGAGCTGTCAAAACAACTGTCATAAAATAAAACGACATCTATCGGAAAAACAAACCTCCCAAAAAAACACCCGTTATGTGGTAAATTCCCGGTCTGCAGGTAGAGTTTATTGATAAAACTTGAATACTAATAAATAGTAAAATATTAGGATGTGGTTGGGAGATTGTTTGAATCTTCCCAACATCCTTGAATGGACAATTGGCTGCCATATTTTCCATCAGCTTTCCGATACATTGGGATTGGTTGTTGGTTGGAGTCCTCTTCTTGTGTTGTTGATGAGCAGTAGTATTTTCCTTCAATCTTGGGGCAAGGTTTATTAAAGTGTTGTGTGTGTCTTATGTTATAGTTAATAATATGGTTTCGTATTTAGTATCTTTGTGCCATTTATTGGCAGGGGTATAATATGATAAAAATTATATTTTTCTATAGATAAAACTGGTATCTGTATATTAAAAATGATTTTAGATCCATTATAATAAGCTTGGATTCCTAAAAATTCGTATATTTGTTCAAGTGCATTGATTGTTTTGTTTTGTTAGTTTGTCTTTTATAAGTGTTAGTTCATCAAAGGTAAGAAGAAGGTTAGGGATAATATTAAGTTTACTCAGAGTTACTGCCTCAGCTATATTAGATAGATGGTTGGTTAGTAGGTCAATGTTAAGTTAGTTAATATATTGTGTTTCGAAAAGAGCATCGTGTTCACTTCTGATTCTGTTGGCTGAGTTTTTGAGAAAATTTTCGATTATTTGTTGTTCGGTATTTATGTGTAGTGTTATATTTTTGAAGCTATTGATCATTTGAGAGTTCAAAACGTGTTCATTATCTAATGATCGTGTTATGTCTTTAATGTTTGTATTAATTTTTAGTATTTGGCCGTTAATTTTGATTGCATCTTGGGCGTCCATGTTACCTGTTATTAGTTTAATAGTGGACCCCAATCCATTGATTAAATCTCGTTTATTTCTTTTCTTAAAAGGATACAAAATTTTGATTTTTGTTTGAAGTTCTTCGAGTTTTAATTTTGTGATTTTAAATGAGTTTGTGCTAATGTTCTGTTTATGAAACAGGTAGAGTGAATTTGTGATGTTCTGTATGTTGTTGTTGTAGTCATATAGGTTTATTATGTGTATTAGATTTTGAAAGTAGACTATGTTCTTAGGGATATTAAAATTTTTTATTCTTTGAGTGTGAGTAAGTGATAGCCTGAAAGTTAATAGATATAGTGGGGTGTTGAGTGGAGTGTATGATCAAATGAATATATATATTTTTGTTTATGTTTTATTTCTTATGTCGTTTTCTTAATTTACTTTTATGAATTTTTTTGTTTTCTTTTGTTAAAACTGTAATTTTCCTGTTCTTAATTGCTATATGTTTTGAAAATTTGGCTGCTAGTTTATTGCGTCGAGCTTCTTTCCGAAATATTGGATAATTTTCCACTACGTCTTCCGGGGTTTCTCTCGTTTGGTTAAGTTTATCTATTCTCGCGTTGGTTATTTCTTTTACTTTATCCTGATACTAGCTGATTACCCAGCGTTGCCCAGGAATTTATTCATCCCAATCTTCTATTAGGCAGGGGTAGAGAAAAGAATGATATCTATCTATAAGGTAAAATTGCAGTTTTTATTAACCAGTCAGCATCGAGCGCTCAACACGAGCACATCTTATTAAGATCCCGCATCGCTCAGCTACCTGCTGCCGGCTACGGAAAAAAAAACCCTCACACCAAAAAGCGAGCATTTCGCTACCTGCGACTTTTTAACATATTTCACTAATTAATTTTTAATTTCAGGCACTTGTTTATAATTAATAGTTATTTAATTTCAGATTAAGTTTTTTTCATTTTTCATTTTTCAGCCCTATAAAATGGGTAAGAAACAGAAACGGAAGGAAAAGGTTAATGAGGTATTAACCTTAATTAGACAAGAAGTCTCCAACCATGGTGGTGAATTATTCGCATCTCTGTACGAAAGGCTGGATGAAGGCAACCAGCTTTGCGAAGACGCCACTTCCTCTAAAGAGGAAAATATGAGCCTAGGCGAGGAATCGTATACTGATGCGTCCGATTCAATTATCAGCGAAGAGGAAAATGCAGAAGAACACAATCGCAAAGAGCGGTCTTCTCCTGTTACCGTGCCAGTAAAGGCAAAAAGAAGGAGATTGTATGAATCAAATTCCAGACCATCATCACCATCAACATCATCTTCTCCTGCAGTAGTTACTGCTGAAGGAAGCAATCCGCCGAAAACAACCGCTGCAGGAAAAGCTGATAAAGCAAAAGAGGCACAAAATGTCACTAAGAAGACACCACCACCTATCGCTCCAGCAACAAAAAAAACCCAGTCTACGGGACCAACAACAAAAACTTTTGCAATGCCGCCAATAGTCTGCTTTAGACTAAACGTAGCTGAACTCTTAAAGTTCACGCGGAGTGCCAATATATGTTGCAGAATTCGCAACATCAACAGCAGTAAGTCGGTCGTCATGGCTATGAACAAAGATGGGCACCAGAAAATTAGGTCTTTCCTACAATCGGGAAAGACTGAATTTAACACCTACACTGCTAAGGAGGACCGAAAAGAAATGTTGGTCCTAAAAGGCATACACCACTCCTTCGATACCGATGATGTCAAGGATGCATTAACGGTAGATGGTATCCCTGTACTGGAGGTCAAACCCTTCAAATCTCAGAGGACCGACAGGAAATTTAATAATTTCATTGTCGAACTTGAGAAGAACTGCGATAAGGCAGCAGTTTGCTCAAAAACCCTCCTCATGAACCAGTTGGTGCATTGGGAAAAACTTAAACCGACAGGCATTACGCAGTGCAAAAACTGCCAAAAGTTTGGACATGTCGCAAGCAAGTGCGGCATGAAATAAAGACGACAACGTCTTCTGCACGAATTGCCAAAAATCGGGACATCCTGCAAACTATCGAGGATGTCCTAAATATAATGAGAAAATGGCGGAAAAAGTAAAAACCGCACAAAAGAAGATGGAGCAGCATAAATTCGCCCAGAAATCTGCTGCAAAAGCTTTTGTGAAAGGAGTTAGCTTTGCTAGTATAGCTGCTATGGGGACTGCTAGCAAGCCAGCAAAAATCATCAAACCACCACCAACCACCATCCAGCCATTGCAGATTGGCTGGATTCAAATCCTCAGCAGCATACCATGGCTGTTGTTTCTCAGCCACGAAAGACATATCCTCGGACACCTTCCATGCTGGATTTCTTCTTGGCAACGACTAATTTCGTCAACATTCTGCCGAAATTAAGGAATTATTCCTGTTTTGCACATGATAGTGATTCGGATCATTAGGCTATAGAGCTTCGAGTGAGGGTGAATCAGCGAATTGTACAAGTTGCCCCAACACCTGAACTACACATCAACTTTGCGAAAATAAACTGGAACCGGTTTAGATCAGAAGTCGAAGCTAGACTTCAAATTCCAGCGGCTTGTAGAAATCTGGAGAATAACGAAATTGATGATGCTATCAAAAATTTCGAGACTTCAGTGAACACAGCCATAGATCGGCAGAAAACTGTTCGCTCTAGCAGGGATCGCTTTCAACATCTACCTGAGAATATTCAGGCAATATATGCTCACAAGCAAGCTAAGAAAACGCCTTCAGAGGATCTTTAACAGGACTCTAAACACAGTTAATGACGAATATCAGTCTGTATTTTCGCAACTGCGTTGTACAGTAATCATGCTTCGTCAAGCTGTGCGAAGTTACCAGAAAGATGAACTGACCAAACGACTTCAGAACATCAAACCAGGCCCGGATGCTTTTAAAAAGCTGAATTCTGTGATCGGAAAACGTATTTCTATTCCAGAAAGTATCACGTTTGGAGAGCAAGTAGCATCCAGTTCTGTTGAAAAAGCCGAAGCCTTTGCCTGTCATTTCGAAAGGAGCTTTACAGACCGACCACTAACTCATCTTCCAGAATTCATAGAGCAAGTTGAAAGTCTTGTGGAAGACACCACTTCCCCAACAAATTTTGAAGTGCAATTCAGAGATGACAATCCCGCAAACGCACCCGTAGACGTGGATATGTTTACAGGGACAGCTGTTGTCAGTGATTTAATTATGAGTGGAAACTCTAAAAAATCATCGGGCACGGACGGGATTTCAAATTTCCTGCTTAAAAAGCTACCGGGTATGGCAATTTTGATGTTAACCATCATATTCAACAATTGCCTTAACAATGGATACTTTCCAGACAACTGGAAGGTAGCCAAAGTAGTACCAGTACCGAAGAAAACCGACCGCTCCAGTGTAACTGGTTACCGCCCCATAGCTTTACTGTGTTGTATCAGTAAAGTATTGGAGTCTTTGATCCGTAAAAAGATCAATGCGTATTGCTCGGAAAGAAATCTAATTCCTTCCTTTCAGTTCGGCTTTCGAGAAAAGCACTCTACGCTGCACCCTCTGATGAAGCTTCACAGTGACGTCACTCGAGGACTGAATGTCATAAGTAGTACAGTAGCCTGTTTGTTAGACATCGAAAAAGCTTTCGATAGCGTCTGGACAAACGGGCTTCTGTACAAACTTATTCGATTTGGTTTCCCCAATTAAATTGTGAAAATAATTAAAAATGTTCTTTTTGACAGGGTCTTTTTTGTACAGGTGTATGGCAGCCTATCGACAAGGAAAAGGATTAAAGCCGGAGTTCCCCAAGGCTCCAGACTTGGACCAGTCCTATTTAGCATCTTCACGGCGGATCAACCCACCAATGCAGCTGGAACAAGGACCATGCTTTTCGCGGATGACTCCATCCGTTTCCCGCTCTCCTGAGATAGCTGCCCGAAGAGTGGAGGAACACCTCCGAAATCTTTGAGAGTACTATCTGAAGTGGGGACTTAAGATCAACGCCAACAAAACGGAACTCATCTGCTTCCGAGTACCAGCAACCAAAACAAGGATAAGAAAAATCGCAAGTCGGTACAGAGCCTTAAAAATTACCCTTCCGGATAACACGACAATAAACACCAAGTCAGAGACTAAGCACCTGGGAAACAATGAAAAAAGCGAACTACGCTTTTCATTTGGTGCACCCGCTACTAAGAAGACGAAACGGACTGTCCAACAACACCAAGCTGCTCATCTACAAGCAGCTCATCAGGCCAGTGATAACCTATGGCTATCCCATATGGTTCACCGTCTCACCAACAACGATGAAGAAGATCTCCCTATTCGAAAGGAAGGTACTAAGGATCTGTACAGGACTCTGGAGGGTGCCAAACAGCTATAAGTTTCCCTGCTGTCTGCTGCCAATAACCGACCACTTGTTCCAAATGGCGAGGAAATTCGTCGACGGATTGGAAACTCATCCAAGTCCTGATATGCAAGGACTGAGAAGCGAAGAAATCGAGCCAAGTCACCGGTACATACACATCAGAGGATTCACAGAGGCTAGATTCGACGACATCTTTAATAATCAAGACGTCTCCTTCTACGAGAAGGCCAGCAATCAACATTACAGAGGCGCTGTTTATACCCCGTCTTACATTTTTTTCATTTTTATTTTATTTTAAAATTTATTGTTTAAAATTAAATTCCTGTAAATATAAACATGTAGTAGATTAAGTATTCAAAATTATTGTTTATTAATAAGCAATACAAAAAAAAAAGACAATGTAAATACGTCGGGCCACTATTGTTGAGCCGACACTTATTAATAATAGTTATAAGTTTAGTTTTAAGTAAAAATTGTATATTACTGAAATGTTTAATAAAAAATATCTTAATCAGTTTTTATTAACAAAATTTATTTTATAAAATATATTTTAAATTACAGCTATAGTATTCAAACTATAAAATAAAATTAAATAAACATACATAAAATAATTTAAAACTAAACTTGGTTGTATACAATGTTCTTAGTTTCACTTTAAGAGCAAGAATAAATAAATTCTTAGGTCAACCCAACCCAGAGCAAGCAAAATTAAGTTGTCCGTGGGGAAAACATGGCGATCTCAAATTTAAAAGTAAGATCCGTCGAAATGAGTGCTATCCGTGTGATAAAAAATGTTTCACACTGTCCCTTTTTTTTATCAAGATAGAAGCTTTAATTATATTGCCCGGCATCTCTTTTATGCACAGTCTTGTGCCGTTGCAAAGTTTTGGCGAGTCGAGAATCTGTAGTAAAATAATTGGAGATCAAACTGTAAGGTGGCAATCCATACGAATTAAGTGAGTTTAGGAAGTCAGTTAGATAATTAACTTCCTCATCACTATCTACGTTAACATGGCAAGTATTTGATTGTTTATTTCGTGGCTGTCTCCATTTTTAGTAGCAAGAATGGCTCCTTCTCACAACCGGTTCAAAATGTGATAGTTTTGTGAAACAGCCGGATAAAACGAATTTATTAGTTTGGCGGCAGATTTCAAAAATCTATGTAAATTTAATATAACTATAAAACACGGCTACTTATCTACCTTTTCCAATTTGAAGTATTCAAATTGATCGCCAAATGGGGAATAAGGGGTCATCCCCCCTTCAGTTATCGACCCCATCCACATAGAGCTCAGCGACCCCGAAAACCCTAGAATCGACACTAATATCGGTCCCCCCTGCACCGTTATCGACCCCATCCCGATAGAACTGTCTTACCATCACCATTCAACGCAGCGACCCCTAAAACCATAGAATCAGCACTAATATCGGTCACCCCCCCCCACCGCTCAGTTATCGACTACATCCCCTAGAGCTTTTTTACCATCACCATTCAACTCAGCGACCCCGAAAACCATAGAATCAACACTAATATCGGTCACCCCCCCGCACAGTTATCGACCATATCCTCTAGAGCTTTCTTACCATTACCAATCAACTCAGCGACCCCGAAAACCATAGAATCAACAGTAATATTGGTAACCCCCCCATCAGTTATCGACCCCAGCCCCTTAGAACTATCTTACCATCACCATTCAACTCAGCGACACCGGAAATTATAGAATCAACACTAATATCGGTCATCCCCCCACCCATCGCACCATTATCAACCCCATCCCCATAGAACTGTCTTACAATCACCATTCAACTCAGCGACCCCGAAAACCATAGAATCAGCACTTATATCGGCCACTCCGCTCCCCTCAGTTATCGACTACATCCCATAGAGCCTTTTTACCATTACCATTCAACTCAGCTACCTCGAAAACCACAGAATCAACACTAATATCGGTCACCCACTCACAGTTATCGACCCCATCCCCTTAGAACTGTCTTACAATCACCATTCAACTCAGCGACCCCGAAAACCATAGAACCAGCACTAATATCGGTCACCCCGCCCCACCACCCCGCCCCACCACCCCTCACACCATTATCGACCCCATCCCCTTAGAACTGTCTTACCATCACCATTCAACTCAGCGACACCGAAAACCATAGGATCAACACTAACATCGGTCACCCCCCCCCCCCCCCCACCCTACACAATTATCGACCACATCCCCATAGAACTGTCTTACCATCACCATTCAACTCAGCGACCCCGAAAACCATCGAATCAGCACTTATATCGGTCACTCCACCCCCTCAAATATTGACCCCATCCCCCTAGAGCTATCTTACCATCACCATTCAACTCAGCCACCCCGAAAACCATAGAATCAACACTAATATAGGTCACCCCCCCCCCCCCCCCGCAGTTGACGACAACATCCCCTAGGGCTTTTTTACCATCACCATTCAACTCAGCTACCCCGAAAACCATAGAATCAACACTAATATCGGTCACCCCCCCACAGTTGTCGACCACATCCCCACGAGCTTTCTTACCATTAATATTCAACTCAGCAACCCCGAAAACCATATAATCAACACTAATATCGGTCACCCCCCCACCACCAGTTATCGACCCCATCCCCTTAGGACTGTTTTACTATCACCATTCAACTCAGCGACACCGAAAACCATAGAATCAACACTAATATCGGTCACCCCCCCCCCCCCTTGCCTTAATCGACCCCATCCCCATAGAACTGTCTTACCATCACCATTCAACTCAGCTACCCCAAAAACCATAGAATCAGCACTTATATCGGTCACTCCACCCTATCAGTTATTGAGGCTGTCTTACCATCACCATTCAACTCAGCAACCCCGAAAACCATAGAATCGACACTAATATCGGTCACCCACCACCCTGCCGCGATACATAACTCATCCATAGGAGCGTACTACCAACACTATTCATCACGGTGATACCGAAAACTGTAGCAGAGGGGGTAGCATGTTTTTTGCCTGTGGTGGGGTGGCAGCAGCCTCCCACTGCCAAAAAACGTGCTACCCCCACCACCTATGTTTGATTCCACATAGTAACTACTATGTATACCAAGTTTGGTTGAAATTGGTCAAGGCGTTCCAGAGCTAGTTAGGCACAAATATATATACAAACAAATTCTCTATTTTATATATATAGATTAGAGCTTTTTGTAACCGAAAAATTACCAGTCATGGCATACTTTCTAAGTATATAAACCAAATTCAAACTTTAATACTAACTAAACATTTATTTAAAGCCCGATTTTATTCAAACTTTGCAGACATGTGTATATCTGATGAAAACAATTTCTATTAAAATTTAGGGGACCTTCGGGCTTCGGGGTGACCCGATCCCATACAAATATTTTACAAAATTTGCCCGATTTTCTTTAAATTGTACAGGCATTTGTATATCCGATGGACAACACTTTTTGTAAAAATTTGGAAGCTATGCAATGCCATGGGGTCAGGAAGCACCCATACAAATTTTGTAAAAATAGTACCCGATTTTCTTCAAATTTCATACACATGCGTACCTTAGATTGACAACACTTTTTGTAAAAATTTGGAAATGATCGTGCCCGGGGTCGCGGGGCTTCCATACAAGTTTTTTTTTTTAATTTATAAGATTTTCTTCAAATTTTATACACATCTGCATCTTCGATTAGAGAATTTACAAGAAATATTTTCATTTTTATGGACTGTTTTTTTTTATTTGTCTTTAATGCAAAACCTATACTGCAGGAGAATAAATACGAATACGAATTTGTGTGTTTTTAATTGTCTATTGAAGAAGCTCCTAAAATAAAATCCACCTTTGCCAATAAACCAAAGATTTCTATAACTTATTTAACAAAAATTGTTTTACAATTTCTTTATGTTTTTTCGACGATAAAACTGTCAGAAAGGATGCTAATAAAAAAGTGTACTGTATTGAATGTGTTCAGATTAGTTATTTATTATTTTTTTGTATACATACTCGTAACACGGAAAACAAAGCTGCGAAAAATGCAGAACAAACTGTGCTTAGCGAGTTAAATATCTTTATATAAACAATAGTAAGTCCTAACCAAAAGCTCATCACAAGAGCTAACAAACATCGAAAGGCGAAAAGCATAGCGTAAGCTTAACTTTAGATACATTACTGAACTAAAACCAAAACACTAATGCGGCGATGCATTATCTTGCACAGCATCCAGGAAAAACTTTTATGGCTTTTTTCAATCCGTAAGCTAAACATCCAAATCGATTTTAGTCAGGTGCAGTCAGTTGTCTAGTATTGAGTTCGGTTATGTGCGCATTTATTACATCGGTATTTTATTTAGGGAAAAGTTCTGTGCGCTTTCTAAAATCCTCTTCTATTTAAAGTTGTAGCCAAAAATCCGTGTTACTTTTATACGACGATGTCTAGCAAATTGTGCGTGTACAGAGTTAATTATACATTTTAGTCCGCATAATAATATACCTACTTGAATGTCTACTCTGGGAAATAAGAGAACAAAATTAATAATTTTCAATCACCTCGTTGCTTACATAGAGATTTTCGGTAGAAAAATATTGCAAAGCTAACTAGAAATTTTTCCTGCACAGGGAAAACTAAAAAATTAAAAGAAGGATTCAGTTGGTATATAACTAACTATTCACCACACCCATATTTCGATAAAATAAATTCAGAACCACTAAAAAGATTTGCTGTGTACCTACCATTTGATAATTTTAAAAGGTTCTAAAATAGTTTTTTTTTTTGGTTTTCTAACTCTTCGAGCAATTGTCCAAACGGATCTTTTTAGTTACGAGAAAATAAAATAGCAACAATCGTAAAACATTTAATAAAAAAAACTGTTTTGTTTTTTGTTAACTTATGACAGGGCAGTAAAGTAAGCAAAAGATATTTTCTATCAAAAATTCTACTTTAAAAAATACAACTTTACAACTGTGGAATAACTACATAAAAACGAGAAAAGAAAAGAAGATCAGCATCCGGATTCATCTTGCACCATCTCGTATACAAGAAAAGTAAAGAAAAAATCAGAATTGAAGTAGTTTTCGTTACAAATAGAGTTTGCGAGATACGTCGGTGACCTAAAGCAGTTTTTCTGTATATGTCTTATACAAGTAACTGGACTGGAACTTCATATACGAACAGTACAAGGTAAAATGGTAAAAAGCAAAAACGCATAAATACTTCAGAAAAAGTAATTTTATGATATAGAATTATAAATGATGTATTTTACATAATATAAGATAATATAAATACACATAATTAAAAAAATTAGTATTCTATAGACATAGAATATAGATCAACAATAAATCAACAACAATAAAAAACATATAATTAAATCAGAAAACACATTGGATAAGAAAGACGCAAAGAAATTTGTGAAAACAAGGTATGTATTTTAAATTAATATTATGACTGCATAAAAAGATTTGTTCTTTCTAATCCCAAAATTAGCATTGTATATCAAAGTTTGTATAATGTAACGGTTTAAAAAATATGGGAAGGCAAAGGTGTTGAACAAAGTAGTACTTTAAGAAAAAGTATGTAAAATACTCATTTACAATATTTCTTTGGAGGAATCAGGGAGCACAGTTGATATGTCGCTCGTTGTACGTCAGCAGTCGTAACGAAACCGACTCGTCTTTTTATTGAATTCAGTGTATGCTTTTTTTTATAATTTGCGCACGCTTAAGGGGTTCGCACCCTTATAATGCTCGGCTATATTTTTGCAACAGCGGGGGCGTTAAGGAAAAGAAGGAGAAAAGAGAAGATGAACTTTGAATTCCTGTGGATCATAGCGATGTGGAAAGACAGAGCTTGGCAGAGCATTCCACATACGTGTTGTACGGCTGAAGAATGAATCTCAAAGCTCAACTGTACCTCCGAAGATGGGCTTTAAAATAAACTGATGAGCATTTGATGCGCAAAGAGTATTGCGGTTGTACCCAACGAGAGGTGGGATGCAACTGGCTATTTCTCTTAAGCACGGCTGGCGGAAGAAGCGATAAAAGAGTTACGAGCAGGAAACGTTCCTGCGGTGTTCAACTGAAACTTTTGATTTTGACAGCCAGTCGAAATTTTGTACCGCAAAATTGTGTTCCGTTACCTAAGATTACTCTCAATCTCTCAAAAGAAAAAATTTCCTTTAAATTTCAATCGTTGATTCTGTAAATATTGATGATGTTGAAACTATTTCACGCCATTTGAGTAAGCATCGATAACGACAAGAAAATATTTTTCGTTGAGTGGGTCTACATGTCGATATGTATTTGTTGACATGTACCTTTTGGATTTGGCCAGCAATGTAAATGCGTTTTTACTAGGAGTTTTGCCGCTCTAGCACAACTGTTGCACTTGCGAACCAAAGTCGTGATGTCAGCAACGATATTAGGCCATTACACGTATAGAATTATGTGTTTGCGGAGTATTGACGGAATAATTCGCCAAACATAAAAAAATCGCGTGCAATGGAAATTGGGATTGAAAAACATTTGCTCATCTGTTGAGTCTTTAGATGGCCAACTATTTTTGAAAGATTTGTTTTTCCTTATTACAATCCGCAGGCATTTTAAACACACGCTCATAGATATTTCTTTTTTTTTTATCCTAATCATTAACGCCTATGCTGTGCTAGGCCTAGCATTATAAGAGTGTAAAACCCTTTACGCGTGCACAAATTATAAAAAAGCGTTTAATAACTTGCCTGGGTGTGATCGGCAAACTTCGAAAGGTTTCGTCAAGGATTTGTTTGATTTCATGTTGTTTTTTGTTTATGTCCTATATCCCCTTTTGGGTCCTACGGTCTCTACTACGCATACGCGCCATCGCGTGCGGTTCCTGGCAATGTGCTTCAGCTCTCTCCAACTCTTCCCCAATTGCCGTGACTCCTCCTCAACTGTTCTGCGCCATGTATTTCTCGGACGACCCGTTATTCTACCATTTTGAGATAACGGATTCCATTGCATTGCGTAGTTTGTTAGGGAACTGTCACCTTTTCGGAGTGTATGACCAATCCACTGCCATTTCCGTCGTTGGATAGTTGTGCTTATTGGTTTCTGACCCGTTCTCTGGTAAAGATGTTCATTAGAGATACGGTTAGGCCAGAAAACTCTTGAGATGTTCCGTAGGCTCCTATTTACGAACGTTTGTTATCTTTTGTGATAGTAGCGGTCATTTTCCAATTGCTGCACCCATACATACCCATACAGCACAGATTCAACATTTGAACGGAACAGTCGCAGCTTGGTCTTAAAGCTGATCGCATTGCTTCGCCATATCATGGACACCATTCCAAACACTGATTTTGCTTTGCCGATATCGTTGACAATGTCCTGTTCGGTTCCACCTTCGGTCGAGAGACCCAAGATATGGAAAACTCTCTACTCTATATACCGGTTATCCAGCAATGTTAACTTGAGTTACTGAGTTAGTGCCGAGGTTGATGATTTTGGTTTTATAGTTATCTTCAAACCCGCAACATTTGACTCCCTTTCCACATTTGTTGTCATTTGGTGCATAATCCGGTATGAGAGTAAATAAACTTCGTCAGCGTAGTCCAGATGTTTGAGTTGAGATGTAAGAGCCCAACGAGTTCCTCCGTTTCCAGTAGATAAAGCTGCACGAAGCATATCGCTAATCACCAACAAAACAAGTATCGGCGATAGAATGCTACCTAGTCGTATCCCACTTAGGATCTCGAATTCCTCTGACAGCTCTCCTCTATGCAGCACATGACATTTAGAGCCATCATAGGTTGCCTTCATAATAGTTATTAGTTTATCGGGTATATCTCTCCTGCGCAACCGTTTTCTGTAAACGGTTCTGCTATCGCACCTGCTCTCTGCTTCCTCTGGTTCTGAGGCCATGTTTTTAATATAATTACGTTTTCACGTCTTACACTACGTTGCACTTCTCTCATTTTTCTTCCATACGGTCCCTCTAGATCGATCCTCGCTGCTGCTGGGGTATCTACAATACGAGCTTTAAGTAGCTTACGTTCAATCCGCCTCCAGGTATCTTCGGTAAGCCACGTGCTATGCCTTGCCTGGCTTCTAACAGCAATACTTTCAACCCCAGTTGTGAAAACATTTTTCACAGCCTTCCAATGTTCTTGGATGGTTGTCGGCAGTGAGATGCTGATTGCTTCCACTCCTTGCGATAAATAATCACTTAATTGTTGGCGTATTGAGAGGATCTTTAGCCGGTCTTTGAACTGATGCAGTACGTAACTGGACAGTAGCTACCATAAGGTGATGATCGCGTAACACACTCATGTCGGGTCCTCGTCTGTTTCGGACGTCTAAAAGACAGCTCCTAAAACGTCGGCTGATCGCCACATGGTCGATTTGGTTGGAAGATGATTGCCTGTCAGTTGACACCCAGCTGACCTTGTGGCAAGTCTTATGCTCAAACATTGCGCCTCCTATGAGAAGGTTGTTGGTGTTGCAGAAATCAACAAATCTTTCACCGTTGTCATTTTGTTCGCCGAGGCCGTGCTTCCCAATCACATGTCTGAGTCCTTCGTTGTCGTTGCCTACCTTGGCATTCAAGTCCCCCATCACGATGACGATATCTCCTTTCGGCGTTGCGTTGAATACAGCGCTTAGATGATTGTAGAATTTGTCCTTTTCATCCTCACGCGAGGGATTCGTTAAGGCGTAACACTGTATGATCGTGACGTGCCGTACTCTAGTCCGATATCTGGCCGATAAGATCCTATCACCATGTGGGTGCCAGAAAGTAGTCCTCTGCGTGTTGTTGGCGTTAGCAGCAGACGCACTCTAGATTCACGGGGACTGCCGGAGGGTTTGCCGGAGTAGAGTAACACAGTGTTACAAGTTTGGGATTGGTACTCTCCCGCGTCGAGCCATCTTACTTCACTCACTCCCAGTATGCCAAAATTATCGAAGAAACTCACGTTCCAGTTGAAGAAATCTGGCATTTTGAGGTCCTTCACTCCCTGAGTCAAGGAGCGTCCCCACATTCCAGAAAGTAATCTTAGGTAAAATAGCCGAAAGTCGTCATTATTCGATCATTACTTATCCGAGGCGTTGTTTTGGGTTTAGTAGCATGCAATTTCGGTACCGCAGGGTGCTAACCCACGTGACCTAGACTAGAAACTCGCACTTGCAATTTTAGCCTACATATTGTAATGGGAGCGTCAAAAATAAATACAAATTAAGAAAGTTTTCTTTAAATTTATTATTAATAAAGACAACTTTTTTAAGAGCTACGCCACGACTGCACACTTACACTCTCTACTGAACAATGAATTTCGATACGTTATTCTGCTCTCGTTTTCACATTTGTCACCACATAAGACGACCAAAGCTATCGAAAACTCGAACGCAAAGGAAAACAAAAAAATTAAACCGTTGATCTCCGTCTGGCGTGATACGTCTGGCGAAGGATAAATACTCGTTTATGATACGTTGTGTGCGGTTACGGTCTCTTCTTAGGTATTCTTATGTGACGTAGTTATGAAAGCAAGAAAATAAATCAACAATTTATGAATACACTACAGTTCGGCCAATCTGACAATTGATCGACCTCGATCAAAGAAAATAAAATAAATAAAAAAATAAAAATAAGTGTTGTCCCTTGTAATGGATCACAAGAAAATCTCAGCCCCTTTCATTATTACTCTCTTTCCATAGACGTATATGTCGAGATTCAATGACCTCGTTATAAGGTAGCTGAGCGACCTGACAATTTTTAATGTTCCTGACAACATAACGATCATTAAGCAATTTTTTGTGAATCACATAAGGCCCCTTAAATTTTGGTATTAATTTTTTATTCACTCCTATAGAACTATCTACGTTTTTATTACTATATAATCACCAACGGAAAACTCTTTAGCCATTCTGTGACCTCCCTCAAAGTATTGCCTCACCAGCTTCATGTCTATCCAAATCCAAATTTCGCACCCTCTTTGGATGGTGTTCACTTAGATATTCAGTGAATTCATCAATTGTAGGCCCCCTTTGCTCAGCACCAAACAGCAGAGTTGCAGGAGTATTTTGAGTCGAACTGTGAATAGTGTTGTTAAGAGCAAATTCGACAGCAACTAGCTTAGATGTCCAATCAGAATGTTGGAGAGGCTCACTGAGTTTACTTAGCATGGGGGATATAACTCGATTGATTCGTTCAACTTGACCGTTAGCTTGAGGAGACCCAACAGCAACCTTGATATGATTAATATTATTGTCTACTAAAAATTTACTAAATTCCAACGAGGTGAAACATGTGCCTCTGTCTGAGATTATCCTACCAGGACGACTGTAGTATTGAAAATATTTTTTCAATGAGTCAATGACCTCTCGGGTGCT
This sequence comes from Nephrocerus scutellatus, assembly GCA_947095585.1. Classification (NCBI taxonomy): domain Eukaryota; kingdom Metazoa; phylum Arthropoda; class Insecta; order Diptera; family Pipunculidae; genus Nephrocerus; species Nephrocerus scutellatus. The sequence goes on from OX352761.1 coordinate 42,237,704, forward strand.
TGTAGAATTTACCGGGTATAACTTCACGTACTTAGTAAAAGCATCTATTACTATCAGCAAATGCTTCCTTTTTAATTTCAGACTTGGCAATGGGCCAAGATGATCTATATGGATGGTATCAAAAGGTATAGGGTTCTTTGGGATACTAAACAAATTTCTTTCATCTATTCTAGCAGGAGCAGAATACGTGATACATTTTATAAAATTTTTGATAAATTTTTCAACTTTACCTTTCATATTTGGAAACCAATAGTAAATTTTAATCTGATTGTATGTTTTAGTTATACCTAAATGGGCAATCTTTTCGTGTGTTAACCTAATTATGTTATCTTCCATTTCTCGGGGGACATAAAAGTATAACTGACCTTTTATATCCTTTCTATAGACTAAACCATCCTTAAGATCGAATAATTTTGAAGTTTCTCTTTCTAAGTTTTCTCGAATCTTAATAATTTCGGGATCTCTAGCCTGAGTAGCCTGTAATTGAAATTCAAGGTCATCCTCATTAATGGCTAACACCAATTCACTTCGACTGAGTGCATCAACATGGCCCATACTTGATCCGTTACGATGTTGTACCGTATAGTCATAATTTTGTAGTTCGAGGGCCCATCTTGCTATACGCGGATTCAGAGTTTTTTTAATTAAAGTTAAAGTTAACGAATTGCAATCAGTAATAATTTTGAACTGAATTTCTTTCAAATAAACCCTAAAACGACGAAGAGCATAAATAATAGATAGTGTCTCTAGTTCAAAACTGTGATATTTCCTCTCGGCGTCAGTTGTTCTTTTCGAAAAATAGAAGACCGGATGAAATTTGTGATCAGCTTGTCGCTGCAATAAAACAGCACCATACCCCAGAGCACTGGCGTCACAATGCAACTCAGTTTCTAATTTAGGATTATATATAGACAAAACGGGTGAATTGATCAGTTTCGATTTCAGGGCACTTATCGCATTTAAACAATTCTCATTCAGATTGAATTTGACATTTTTTTCAATAAATCATATAGAGGCTTAGCAATTCGTGAAAACTGAGGAACAAATTTTCTAAAGTAGGCGCAGAGTGAAACAAATTAATGCAACTTTTTCAATGTATTTGGTATTGGATACTTAGCAATGGCTTCCTTATTTTGGGAAGTTGGTTCTATCCCTTTGTGACTAACATCATAACCTAAATATTGAATATTTGTCTGACAAAACTTGCACTTTGATAATTTCAATTCGAGGCCATACTTCACCAAGCGCTCCAATGTTATCGTTAACAAAGAAAGATGCTCGTCAACGGCTGTGGTGGCAAGTAGAATGTCATCCATATACACTACTAAGAGTTCCTTTTCTATAAAATCCTTAAGTATAAAGGAAATAAATCTTTGAAAAACCGATCGTGCAATTTTCAGCCCAAATGGCATCATCGTATACTCAAACTGTCCATCAGGGGTAACAAAGGAGGTATACTTAATTGATTCTTCAGCTATCTTTACTTGGTGAAAACCATTCTTCAAATCTAAAAGCGTAAAGTACTTTTTCTCACATAAGTATTCTAAGCAGTCTTCGATTAAAGGCAACGGAAAATTATCGCGGACTATCAATTTGTTTAATTCTCTGTAATCAATACACATTCGGGTCTCACCATTCTTCTTTTTTACCAATACAACTGGTGAAGCATAAGGAGAATTACTGGGACGAATAATATTTCGATCAAGTAGATCTTTAATAATTTTCTGTACCTCGAACTTATCCCTATATGACAATCTACGAGGATGTGAAAATACCGGCTGCTCTGAAGTTAACTTTATATACATTTCAAATTTATTTTCCGCTCGTTCTTTCTCACTATTCATATAACATTCTCTTACAATACTTTTGACTGCAGAACGTACTTCTGGCGTTAATGAAAATTCTATATCAAGTTCATCAGTACTGTTCTCATAACATCAACTAAGTTAATATCGTTAAAGTCACAATCTGAAGAAAAAGACAGACAGTGTTCTGAATCTTCACTTCTTGGTTCATCAATGTTACTTTCGGAAGGGCACTGATCTATAGTAATAGGACTAACCTGTTCCTTTACTTCATTTGTATTAGAAATGTCAGAGATTTCATCTAATTTCGACTGTAGGTGACAATTGGTACTGATGCTTTTAGATTCAACGAGGCAATCACTATCCCCAACACTATAAAAAGAGACAAAGTGTTAGCTCGATTATGGAGCAAAATCCCACAATCAATTTTACCGTAAGTTTTCAACCTAAAACCTCCGAGACTATGAAATTCGGATAATACTTGATGATCGTTTGACAAATTAAATGGCAAAAGTTGTTGGCTGATAAAGCTGACTGGACTACCACTATCAATGAGAGAAATGTAAATGTAAATACCCTCTCCTGATCCACATTAGAACTACAAAAGACAACACTTACGGTTTGAGTGAAATTAATAGGATAATTGTCGATAGGCTCAGCTTCTGCATCATCTCTGTTGACAACGTTCACTGCTTCCTTCATCAACGGTGGCTGCTTACAGTTCTTCAAGATATGCTCCTTACTGCCACATCTGAAGCAAGATCCCTGTTGTCCCTTGGGCTGTTTGCATTGACTGGCGATGTGACCAAATTGAGAGCAGTTGAAACATCTCGGGTCAGCCGGTGATGAACTGACGATCCGTTGGGGAGTATTTCTTATGGGGCGGTCACTCACTCGTTTTTTCTCGTATTTCAGCAGAAGAACTTGAAGTTCAAAAAGTGTTTTCGCTGTATATAAAATGGATGCGTAAGCGGTATTATCACGAAGTCCATCGATAACTGCATTGATGATCTCTTCTTCATTGAGATTAGCCTGAGCAGCAATTTCTTTCATAGATAACAAATACGAGAGGATGCTCTCATTGGGCAATCGACGGCGTTTGTAAAGTTCTCTGTAGACATCGTTGGTGGACACATTTTTCTTAAATTGTCTGATGAGGTCATCTTTCAATTCTTCATATGTAGCTGCATTCGATGTTCGTAAGAAAATGGCTGCTGTTCCCGTTAATAGACGCCGCATACACATGTAGCGGAAATGATCGCACTGTGGACTTATTTTAATATCATTTTCGAAGTCGAGAAGCCACTTATCAATCGGATAAGCGTTGTCACCAGAAAATTTTGGGACCAGGCAATCCACATCAGCAAAGGAAAGTTTTTGTACACCTACAATGGCTTCCTCCATCTCTTGCAACTCCTTCTGTAACAGCAGCATCTTTTTCTTTTTTTCCAACAGCATAATATTCGCATCAATGTCGTCGCAAATCACCGCATCATACTCAACGGCCTCGCCAGAAGCTGCATCAGCAAACTCCTCTGTTGGAGCACAAAGCTCTAAATTTTTAGCCACTTCCACTTTTTTAATTTTTCGCGACATTTTATTGTTACACACACAACTTCGCTCTTTTCAATACACTGAACGCACAATTGCTAGTTTTTTATTTTTTTTTTAAAAAAACTTTTAATTACTGGATACTGTTGCCAAGTAATTTCCTCGACCCCACATCTGATGTAATGGGATGTCAAAAATAAATACAAATTAAGAAAGTTTTCTTTAAATTTATTATTAATAAAAAACAACTTATTTAAGAGCCACGCCACGACTGCACACTTACACTCTCTACTGAACAATGAATTTCGATATGTTACTCTGCTCTCGTTTTCACATTTGTCACCACATAAGATGACCAAAGCTATCGAAAACTCGAACGCCAAGAAAACAAAAAAATTAAACCGTTGGTCACCGTCTGGCGTGATACGTCTGGCGAAGGATAAATACTCGTTTATGATACGTTGTGTGCGGTTACGGTCTCTTCTTAGGTATTCTTATGTGACGACGTAGTTATGAAAGCAAGAAAATAAATCAACAATTTATGAATACACTACAATATATAAGGATTTGTACACATAGTTGCCCGGGGACCACCACCAGGAAGTAAAGCAAGCACTACATCCAAGTTTTGATCAGTCAGTAGTTTACCGATCAATCGCAATCCAGATGTTTGATTTCATGGTCTAGTTTAACTGCATCGATGACAATGTCCTCTTCAGCGATAATTGTTTTATTGATCAGACGCCACAATCTCAGCTTATCCAAAACTGCTCGTTGAAATGTATTTGTTTTTTAAATCATATGCCAATAGCAATGGTGTCCATCGATGTAGACGGTTTGCAGCATGTACTGGAATGCCTTTTGTCCTTCTTAAAATTGCCAATAAATGGTTTGTGGTCTGTATGTAAGATGAATAATCATCCAAATACGACGAAATTGAAATTTTGTGACTTCAAACACCTCTTTCTCGATTTGTTGCAGTTGGGCAACGTTATGTATAAATAGCTTTTACGCCGCCATCTGAATACTGATGAAGAATACATTATCCCGTTCCGTAATTTAATGCGCTGTAATAGTTTTCCCCCTAGGATCGAAATGTGTAAGAACTACTTCCGATGACAGAATCAGCTTCAACTGAGAATAACTATGTAGACATTTTTTTGACCATGCGACTGATATACTTTTCATAAAAATATACGGCACCTGGAATGATCTGAGTTTGCCAATATTTGTTGGATCTGGCAATTTGTTGATTTCGGCGATTCTTGCTGGATCTGGCCTTAACCATTGGCTATTGTATTATTATTTTCTTTACAAAAACATTAATTTTTCCATCTGAATAGCGTATCCGTATTCCTGAATGCGTTGCATGACATTTTGCAAATTTTGATCATGGTCTTTTCTTCGTCTTTTCAGACACAGAAATTTCATCGATATATACCCCCATGAATGCCAGCAAGCTTTTGGTCAATAATGTTTAAAAATTCTTGGAAACGTTTTAACACCAAAAGCCATGCGTTTGTATTGTAACGAAATTTGGCTTTCTAGTTCGTAACGGATTTTGCAAACAAAACACAACACAAGTTTATTAATTTATAAATTACAAATTTGTTAAACAAACAGTAAAAATAACAAAAGTTCACAAATTTATACTGGTGATTACTTCAAATGTACACAAAACACTTATTACAACAACTTCTACTTCACTCTAATTCCCATAGGTGGTAGCAAGAACTTTTTGAACTTGACTGGTTAAATTCCAAATAACTAATGAACTCCTGCCGCATCGCCGTACTATTTGTACTTATTGAAAAGTTTCCAGAAACTTCCAATCTTTTCGACAGAAATATCGAGAAAAGGCCAAAAAGTTGTGGCAACTTATTTACAACTTACGATACTCATCTGTAATGAGTCATCTTCTCAAAATAAATTAGATGTGCAATCATGTACTCACACAAAAACCGGGCAAACCGGAAAAACAGGTTTGACAACATTTTCAATCAGTGCATAATGATTTAATTTTATTGTCGGTTATATTTAAAATAATCTTATTAATTCGAAGTGATCGTATTCCATTATCAATCGGGGAACGCCTAAACCCTTGTATATCCTATGGCAACATCTACTACTAACTTCTTTTCGTAACATTACCCCAACCTTAATTCTGTTCGTCCAGAACAGATTCAGCACTCCTTCTGATGTTGTACGACGATGTGAACAACTTTCATTTTACATCTTGCGCTTAGTTGGATCCGATGTGCTACATCATTAATCCTCTAAATGATCTTGTAAGGGCCTTCCCAACTTTGGTGTAGTTTTGGAAATTTACGTTTATACGATTGTATAGCCATTAAAAATCTCCTTCCTGAAATCCTCCATAGTATGCATCATGAAATCATCCGGCTGCTGGCATCCACAATGCTCCTTACTGCAGCATGATCAGCGATCATCCTCGGTCTTACATCACTAGCGTAGTTCTCATTTGTTGTCGGTTCTACTAGTTTTGATCCAAATATAATGTCGCTTGTAGGCAAAGTTATTTGTATTGTGTACAGCGAAATGATAACCCATCACAAGCAACGGTATACAGCGATCCCATTTATATTGGTTGGCATTTACTTATTTTCGCAAATGCTCTTCCAGCGTTCTATTGAACCTTTCGATTATTCCATCTGACTGTGGATGTAACGGACTAGTTTTCGTTTTCTTGATGTTAATTACTTGGTACAGTTCTTGAAAGACTAGCGATTCAAAATTCCGCCCTTGATCGTAATGTAGTTCCAGTTGTTCTCCAAATCTGCATATCCAATTGTCCACGAATCCCCTAGCTAACGTGCTAGCTTCCTGATTTGCGATGGGATACGCTTCTGCCCATTTATTGAAGTAATCAATGGACACGTGTATATAGGGATTTCCATATCTTGTTTCTGGGAATATTGCCACCCGCTCAAATGGCGCTCCAACATTGTACGGTTGCATTTTTCCTCTAGTTTTTGGTTGCGGTCCTCTACTTGCTGCGCACATGTCACATGTTATACAACAGTCTTCCATATCTCTGCGGGAATAGAAGCGATTCCTAACTTTATCTAGCATTTTATTAACACCCAAATATGCTCCTGATATCCCACTATGTAATTCCAGCAGGACTTCTTTGACTCGGTTTGTTGGTAGCACAATCTGTGAGTTTGTGCTTCGACCATCAGCCGATTCCAATTGCGTTACCATCAGTCCATCTTCCAATCCCAATGACTTCCATTGAGTCCAGTAACTTTATAATGTATGACTTGCTGTTACAATCTCGTGCCATTCCAGTCTTTCTCCTTGCTCCATCCATTTAAATATTGGAGCAATTAAATCATCGTGCAATTGATCTTCCCTTAGCTGCTCTTTTATCCAGTGATATTAAACCTGTAATCATATTTGTGCAACTACTTCAGAGCACTTCTTGATTTCTTGCCTTGTACAGTGTTTGCATTGGGGTGCACAATGTCTTCTGGATAATCCATCGGCATTATTGTGCAGCATTACTTTTCGATGCTATGTTCGGAATGAGTATGCCGGGAGTCGTTCGATCCATCTGTCCACTTGACCTTCTGGTTCCCTGAACTTCATTAACCATTTGAGAGCTGCATGGTCAGTTCAAAGAAGAAACTCTTGACCATATACTATATACTACATGTGTACTTGTGTTTGTTTGACGCTATCCACAAAAGCTAGCAATTCCCTTCGCGACACACAGTAATTCTTCCCGGGCTTAGAAAGCGAACGACTGTAGTATGCTATTACACGCTCATTTCCTTCCGCCATCGCCACTATTCCCGCGTTGCTCGCATCAGTGTCCAGGATGAAGAGTTCTCCTGCCTGTGGATATGCTAAAATTGCAGAACTGCATAGCTTTCCCTTCAACGAGTCAAATGTTTTTGGTGTTCACTTGACCATTGGAACTTTTGGTTCTTCTCAGTAAGGCGATGGAGGCTTCGTGCGACATCTACGAAGTAAGGAAGACATGTGTGTTAGTGAGACATCTCTGCGGACTGGCCAATCCGCTTAAGAGCGAACCTCCAAATTGAAAAATTTCATGAAAATTGCAAATGTTCAAACCAATGCACAAAAGCCTCTTAAGCTCTGCTTTATAATCTATCATAATCTTTTTGATAGATAAGTCCTTTATGAAGCCATGGGTGTATGTCAATTTAGTGAGATATCTCTGTGAACTGGCCAATCCTTTTGACAGAGAGCCTCCAAATTAAACAATTCATGAAAATTGCAAATGTTCCAACTGATGCACAAGACCCTCTTCCCCTCTGCATTAAATCTGATAACTTTTATTCGATAGATAATTCCTTTAATAAGACAACGTTCTAGGTTAATTTAGTGAGACATCTCGGTGAACTGGCCAATCCTCTTGACAGAGAGCCTCCAAATTAAAAAATTCATGATAATTGCAAATGTTCCAACCGATGCATAAGAGCCTCATCCCCTCTGCGTTATAATCTAACATAATCTATTCGATAGATAAGTCCTTTATATTTGTGGCTTGTGGAATCTTGTGATACATTTTTAACCCACTTCCTAAAGTCTGCTTTTATTCAAACTTTGTACATATGTGTATCTCTGATGACAAGACTTTCCATTAAAATTTGGAAGGGATCAGGCCTCAGGGTTAGGGGCTCCCATATGAATTTTTCTAATAATTTCTTTGATTGTATTTAAATTTGGTACACATGTGTATCTTCGATGACAACACTTTTTGTGATCGCGCCCCGGAGCCGATGGGCTCAAATATAATTTTTTCAAAAATTAACCCGATTTTATTCAAACTTCGCACACATGTTAATCAAAAGTGAAGTTGTTAGTTTTTGACCTTTCATATGTGCTGAAATTTTGTGAGCAGCTATATCTCGCACAACATTTTTTATGTTCCGCGTGTGACTCGAGTCGCGCGTCGTGTGTGGTGCGTGTAATACATGGAAAAGTGGAAGTGGTATATACATATGTATCAGCTTCTACGAGAAAGAATTTGATGAGACTTATTTTAAAACAATTTTTTAGCGATCGGCTTGCGATGACGTAATTTGTGATGTGTGCGTTTAAAAAAAATTAAAAACAAAAAAAAGAGTTTTTTTTAAATTTTGTGAGCAAATATATCTCATACAATTTTGATATTCCGCGTGTCGTGTGTGACGTGCGTTGTTCAAATATGAACACGTTTATTTCCTGCTGCAATAGTACACAATTCACGTAAGCGAAACTATCCTATTTCTATATTACTTTTCCTAATAAATAGATACGTTATCATAAAAATACAATCCTATCTCAATAGTATTTTCCCGGTAAACAAAACGTTATCATGACAACACTATTTCATACAGTCCACTTATACAATCCTATAAAAATATTCATTGTAAAAAGAAACCAAATATGTTGAACTCCCGTTCAAGGTTGCTCATATGAGGCAGACGACAATCGCAGCTTAATGCCAAATTATGCTTACACTGCATTTTCTCCTATCGTGAGAAGAATGAATTTCCCACATTGCCGATTTTGCCAGCATTGCATTTCGGCTGTCGTTAGCACCTTGAGCGAAGTTCACATTTTTGTAACGAGAGTATGTTGCGAACACACTTTATCTTTACCTTTGGTAAATGGAGTATGTTGGGAACATACTTTTGTTATCGCTGCAATTTCTGTTCTGTTTTCTGCTTAGCGGAATATGCAACGAAGCAGTTTATGTTATTTGTATGTTATTTGTATTGTATTCGTATTTGTATTGTAAGTAATTTTTAGTATAAATTGAGTCAAATTTTGATGAATAAAGGAAGTCGTTATTAATCTACCTACCAAACTAGAACTCTTTTATTTGACGTTTTAGGATTCGTTGGATACACTTGGTTTGAACTAAGTGTGTCATACCTCAATCAGATCTAGGTTTATGTACCTAAGATCTTATCCAAGTAAAGTAACATGGTTCTAAACATTTGGCGACCGTGACAGGACTTCCACGTACTCGTAATATCCATATTCGTATACTATTTAAAATGGTTCTCCGATTTATATACAGAAATGATTCACAATCAACAAATGTCAGATGCACAAAAAATATGGTTCCTTAAATCTAGCGTAACGGAAGAGACTGAAAAATTGATTCGACATCTTTCCGTTTAAGGAGCTAATTATATGGCAGCATGGAAGATCCTGACCGAACGCTATGATAATCCACGCCTATTGGTGGCATCATGGTTGGGAAAATTGTTATCCCATCCCTATTCGCAACTTGGGAATGCAAAATCAATTCGTAGTCTGTATGACTCAATTCAAGAATCTCTGCTAGGATTGCAAGGCTTAGGCTTGGATACGAGCAGCTGGGATCCAATATTGCTGCACATTTTTGTAAAAAAGCTGGATAGGGATACACATACGCTATATGAGCAATCGCGAAAACTTCCTTCATTTACGAAATTTCTCGAGTTCCCGGAAAATCGTTTCCAATCACTTGAGGCGCTTGGCACTAAGGACAAGCTAGATGAAAATCGATCGCACAAGTTAGGACTCAAAACTTTATCCATTCAAATTGTTTTAATTGCAAGGGCAACCATCCCATACACAAATGTCCAAGGTTCATGGAGCTCACACCGTCAAAGAGATTAAACATCATAAAACAAAGGGATTTATGTATCAATTGTCTACGATCGGGGCATTTTGTGACGAATTGCAGTTCCAGTAGTTGTTTCAAATGCAATGGTAGACATCACACACTATTACATATTGATCAAGACAACAGTCGTCCAGCCAAGAAATCAATTGTAGCCAAGAGAGGAGACCCCTCAACAGATCGCACATCATCGAATGAGCCAAATCTCGCTATTAGTGCACTACTTTATCAACCGAAACGTTCATTTGTGCTCCTAGGGACGGCCAAGGTCAAGATTACTGGTAATAATAACCACATAATAGACTGCCGAGTACTATTAGATTCCGGTTCACAAGTGAACATTATTACTCAAAGAATAGTACGTGCACTTAAGCTGACAACTAAATCGGACTCACTAACCATTAGAGTTTGTTAGATTACAATGCAGAGGGGAAGAGGCAGTTGTGCATCGGTTTGAACTTTTGTTATTTTCATGAAATTCGTCAATTTGGAAAAGATTTAACTTTGTCCCCAGAACGTTACATACATATGTTAAGTTAAATATTATATGTATACCTACAGCATCACGCATAGCCTAACAATACATGATTTGAAATCATTTAATAGTGCGCCTTGAAATTACCCGCTGTTTTCACTAATAATAAAATATTAAAAACTTGTACTAGTTGTACCCCTGTACACAAAGTGAATAAAAGTTCATTATTTTCTCTGAACAGAGCTGTCAGATCAAAAAAATTATCTGTGTGTTTTTTTTAGTATCAGAAAAGAGTTTTATTTTCCCCCTAAATGTTTCGTAGTAGTCCCATTGTTAAAGAAACAAACAACTACGTTTGTCAAAATATGCTCTGTATCTTTTTTCAGAGTAAAAATATCATATCCAGAATTATCAGAGGAAAAAAAACGACGCAGAAAATTTTTTTTTCATGTAGAATGAAATAAAAACAGATTTAAACTTTGACACTTAAATTACTTATCCGATTACTATGGCATAAAAAAAACACGGCCGCAGTTGAAAAAAATCGAGGTAGACATTATATTGCGTCAAGTTTTTAAATGGATTATGCAAAATCCATCTTACATTATAGCGATAGGCGTTTACATATCCATAGGCTTTGCAAGTCATTAGAACAGTAGATCTGTTTGGTGTGGGAAGATTTTGCAACCAAAGCTTTTGGTGAGATTTTTCTATGTGATTGTTTTTACATTTCTTCTGCAAGGGAATTTTGGCTGTTTTGTTGGGGGCATTTAAAAACCCTAATAATTAGAATTGTGTTTTTCAACTAAATACAGCTATATACCGAAATAAATATAAAAAACCGATGGAGAGTTCAGGCACCTGAAGAAACTTAAAAAATTCAAATTTATAATTATTGATTGGTGATAAATATAGTATATTCATCAGTCACATATTTTCTTACTATCGGGTGTTTCAAAAGGTGCGCTTCAACTTTTCTCCAATAGGGACGGCGAACGACGCCATATTTTTTATTGTTCTTTTCTCATTTGGAAACTTCATTAGTATACATTTCATCATGGAATGCTACACATGTGAACAGCGATTGCAAATTGTGCAAATTTTTTATCAAAATAATCGTTCTGTTGCCGCTACTTTAAGAGCATTTTCACCGAAAAATCATCTTCAGCGATGAGGCTCACTTTTGGCTAGAAGGATTTGTCAACAAGCAAAATATGCGTTACTGGGCAAAAAGCAACCCACACGTGATTCATGAGGCACCGTTGCATCCCGAAAAAGTCACTGTTTGGTGCGGATTACATGCCGGCGGCGTCATTGGGCCATATTTTTTCATCGACGATAACGATCGCCACGTTACTGTTAATGGAAATCGGTACCGCGATATGATAAACGATTCAAATGCCACACAGCACACGATACAATCGCGTTATTGAAGACTAAGTTCGATGAGCGTGTTATTTCGCGAAATGGGCCCGTCCAGTGGCCGCCGCGCTCGTGTGATTTGAAACCTCTAGATTATTTTCTTTGGGGTTATGTGAAGTCATTGGTCTATGCCAATAAGCCGGCGACGTTGCAAGAGCTCAGAGCCAATATTTAACGTGAAATTGCTGGAATTTCGGCCGATTTATGCGAAAGAGTGGTCGAAAATTGGGTTCAAAGATTGGACTTCGTAAAACGTGCGCGCGGTGGTCATGCAAAAGAAATCGAGTTTCATACTTAAATGTATCAGATGTATATGTTCAAATTCGTTAATACAAAAAAAAGTTAGTTCAAAAGTCGAACAGATTGTGTTTTATTCAAAAAAAAAGTTGAAGTGCTCTTATTGAAAAACCCTATACAACATAACAATACTGAATATAATATTATTGTAATGATTAATATAATGGTATGGTCTATAATAAAAGAATTTTCCCCATTTAAGATTAAATATCTTTGAATCGTTAACTTTTTCATTTTCTACACGAACGCAAATTATTGCGCAAATTTATTATTATTAAACAGCGGGTAATTTCAAGGCGCACTATTAAATGATTTCAAATCATGTATTGTTAGGTTATGCGTGATGCTGTAGGTATACATATAATATTTAACTTAACATATGTATGTAACGTTATGGGGACAAAGTTAAATCTTCTCCAAATTGACGAATTTCATGAAAATAACAAAAGTTCAAACCGATGCACAACTGCCTCTTCCCCTCTGCATTGTAATCTAACAAACTCTATTCGATAGATTATTCCTTTAGGAAGACATAGGTGTGGGTCAATTTAGTGAGACATCTCTGGGAACTGGCCAATCGGCTTGACAGAGAACCTCCAAATTGAAGAATTTCATGAAAATAACAAAAGTTCAAACCAATACACAAATGCCTCTTCCCCTTTGCATTGTAATCTAACAAACTCTATTCAATAGATTATTCCTTTAGGAAGACACAGGTGTGGGTCAATTTAGTGACACATCTCTGGGAAGTGGCCAATCCGCTTGACAGAGAACCTCCAAAATAAAAAATAAAACATTAAAATTGCAAATGTTCACATGCATAACAAAAGCTTAATTCTGCCCGTACGGTTATACAACATATTTTTTTTCATAGAGCATTCCTTAAGGAAGACTTGGCTATTAGTAGCATCTATGGAACTGTGAGCTGGTTTAATTTTATTACAGTGAACATATATTTAACAAATACAAAATGTTTGCATTCTGTTAAATAGCATTACTCATACATACAAATATTTTGTTATTTTTTAAAAACTTCACATCCGTAATAATACTAGTTGTTAGCCCCGGCGTTACCCGGGACTGCCGACCCACACCAGGTTCCAGTTATTATCCTATTATGAATATAAAAATAAATTACCAAATCGGTCCAGTCGTTTTCAGTTAGAATATATGTAATAAAATAATAAAAGTATAAGTACATAATTGTACTTGCAGACATAATAAAACACAGGAACATAAGCATAGTGAGCAATTAATTTTCTATTGGACATTTTTTTATAAATATTTTTATCGTGTCTTCATTCAATATACTTCCCAAATAATCTTCAATAAAATGTGGGCGCCGTGGCTCAGTAGATAAGAGCATGGCTTCTGAGCATAGAAAGTTCTCAATTCGCCGTTCGGATCCGACAATAAATTGTAGTTCCCCTCCATTTGTGTGCACAAATATACATGCTCAACACAAATGGTTGCGATTAGCTATGCCTTGCACCGCAATGATGGTCTGTCGCGCCGAATATTATTATTAGTATTAATCTGTAATATACTCCATCCCAAAAATGTTTAACACTATCACTGCTCCTGACAGAAGAACAAAATCTTGGTCGTTTTTTTATGTCAGAGAAATTGGCGAAATCCGGGAAATCCAGTTCCGAGATATCCGATAATTTTCTTCTTTGATCAGATTTGTTAAATCAAAAAAATTATCTGCTGTGTTTTTTTAGTATCAGAGAAAAGTTATTTCTCATCTGAAGGCCGATTTTGTTCGCAAAAAGCGAGTCGGAAAGTGAAAAGTGAGTTCCCCTCCTGAAGAACCGCAAGTTTGCAGTGTAAGTAAGTGTAAGTAAGTTCCTTTAATAAGACAACGTTATAGGTTAATTTAGTGAGACATCTCTGTGAACTGGCCAATCCTCTTGACAGAGATAATTGCAAATGTTCCAACCGATGCATAAGAGCCTCATCCCCTCTGCGTTATAATCTAACATAATCTATTCGATAGATAAGTCCTTTATATTTGTGGCTTGTGGAATCTTGTGATACATTTTTAACCCACTTCCTAAAGTCCGCTTTTATTCAAACTTTGTACATATGTGTATCTCCGATGACAAGACTTTCCATTAAAATTTGGAAGTGATCAGGCCTCAGGGTTAGGGGCTCCCATATGAATTTTTCTAATAATTTCTTTGATTGTATTTAAATTTGGTACACATGTGTATCTTCGATGACAACACTTTTTGTGATCGCGCCCCGGAGCCGATGGGCTCAAATACAATTTTTTCAAAAATTAACCCGATTTTATTCAAACTTCGCACACATGTTAATCAAAAGTGAAGTTGTTAGTTTTTGACCTTTCATATGTGCTGAAATTTTGTGAGCAGCTATATCTCGCACAACATTTTTTATATTGATATTCCGCGTGTCGTGTGTGACGTGCGTTGTTCAAATATGAACACGTTTATTTCCTGCTGCAATAGTACACAATTCACGTAAGCGAAACTATCCTATTTCTATATTACTTTTCCTAATAAATAGATACGTTATCATAAAAATACAATCCTATCTCAATAGTATTTTCCCGGTAAACAAAACGTTATCATGAAAACACTATTTCATACAGTCCACTTATACAATCCTATAAAAATATTCATTGTAAAAAGAAACCAAATATGTTGAACTCTCGTTCAAGGTTGCTCATTTGAGGCAGACGACAATCGCAGCATAATGCCAAATTATGCTTACACTGCATTTTCTCCTATCGTGAGAAGAATGAATTTCCCACATTGCCGATTTTGCCAGCATTGCATTTCGGCTGTCGTTAGCACCTTGAGCGAAGTTCACATTTTTGTAACACAGTTCAGACATTAGTTTATCAATTATCAAACATTAATCACAGTAAATTTTGGTGCTTTGAAGGCGTGAATTGGGCCAAACATAATTCAACAACGCAACTCATTGGATTTTCGGCATTCATCATTATCATCAATAAACTTACGACATGGATCTTGCTGCATACACCCAACAACAGGCGGAGTTGGGAGAGCACATTATTAAACAATGGAGGAACTACAAAAAGGATTCTTCAGAGAGGAAGACATCGGCATACTTAAGGTCCCGCCTGGATCTTCTAAGCAAACTGGGATGACTTCGAGAAAAACGACAGCGTGATCAGAGAGAAATGGGCTGGAGATAAGGACAATGACTATTTCAAGACCGATTACTATTCACAAATCTTCAAATTAACAGAATCATATAGAGCTGATATGGAACAAAAATTAATAGAGGCTTCAAGGGAGCCTCTCATGCAAGGTGATAACATCCGTGAACAAAGTGATAACATTCAAGAGGTTAAGGAGCCAGCAAGTGGACAGCCAATGCTTCAATCAAATAACCAAATAAATCTTAGGCAAAGATATAATTTGGTGGTTGTAATTGTGACAAAATCTTTAGACAAACCCATAGATAAAAATAAATCGGAACAGTTCTATCGCATCCATATCAATACTTTGGAACAAAACTGGAATGACGTGACATTGATGTACCGAAGGTTGGAAAACGAATTAAATCAATATGATATCGAAGAGTATTACAATATGCAACAACTTGTAACCACGTCTCTGGAAGGACTTTATGGAGGTATTGAAACATCTCAAGAAATACCAGTTTCTAATCATACTAGAATGAAATTGCCAAAGGTTGAGTTACCTAAGTTCGATGGTAACTATTTAAAATGGCAGCAGTTCTCCGATTTATATACAGAAATGATTCACAATCAACAAATGTCAGATGCACAAAAAATATGGTTCCTTAAATCTAGCGTAACGGGAGAGACTGAAAAATTGATTCGACATCTTTCCGTTTAAGGAGCTAATTATATGGCAGCATGGAAGATCCTGACCGAACGCTATGATAATCCACGTCTATTGGTGGCATCATGGTTGGGAAAATTGTTATCCCATCCGAATTCGCAACTTGGGAATGCAAAATCAATTCGTAGTCTGTATGACTCAATTCAAGAATCTCTGCTAGGATTGCAAGGCTTAGGCTTGGATACGAGCAGCTGGGATCCAATATTGCTGCACATTTTTGTAAAAAAGCTGGATAGGGATACACATACGCTATATGAGCAATCGTGAAAACTTCCTTCATTTACGAAATTTCTCGAGTTCCCGGAAAATCGTTTCCAATCACTTGAGGCGCTTGGCACTAAGGACAAGCTAGCTGAAAATCGATCGCACAAGTTAGGACTCAAAACTTTATCCATTCAAATTGTTTTAATTGCAAGGGCAACCATCCCATACACAAATGTCCAAGGTTCATGGAGCTCACACCGTCAAAGAGATTAAACATCATAAAACAAAGGGATTTATGTATCAATTGTCTACGATCGGGGCATTTTGTGACGAATTGCAGTTCCAGTAGTTGTTTCAAATGCAATGGTAGACATCACACACTATTACATATTTATCAAGACAACAGTCGTCCAGCCAAGAAATCAATTGTAGCCAAGAGAGGAGACCCCTCAACAGATCGCACATCATCGAATGAGCCAAATCTCGCTATTAGTGCACTACTTTATCAACCGAAACGTTCATTTGTGCTCCTAGGGACGGCCAAGGTCAAGATTACTGGTAATAATAACCACATAATAGACTGCCGAGTACTATTAGATTCCGGTTCACAAGTGAACATTATTACTCAAAGAATAGTACGTGCACTTAAGCTGACAACTAAATCGGACTCACTAATCATCGAAGGCATAGGCCATAAAAAGCAAGAGTCAAATCACCGAGTCAACATAACGATACAATCAAACAGAGGTTCCTATACCACTAGAATCGAAGCATTTGTCCTAAGGGACATAATTTCACCACAACCTATCCAGCATATGGATATATCGAAATGGAAAATTCCAGCTAATATCCACCTAGCAGATCCAGATTTTAACCGACCAGGCACAATCGATTTATTGTTAGGAGCCGAATTTTACCATGAACTACTTGCTGTCGGACAAATAAAACTATCAGACGACTTGCCCATCTTGCAAAACACAGTACTTGGGTGGAAAGTATCGGGAAGAGTTCCTGGATTTGCTCCTACAATCACAACATGTGGAGTATGCCCGAAAGATGAATTACTCAATAACATAGTAGAGAAGTTCTGGCGAATGGAAGAAGTAGCTGAAGACACATCGACCTTTACTCCCGCTGACCAAAGATGCACCAAACACTTCGAAAGAACCGTTTTTCGTGAACAATGGAATGTAAGATTTGTAGTAAGGCTGCCATTTGCGCGTCATCCATCGGAATTGGGTGATTCAAAGCAGATCGCGAAAAGAAGATTTTTCTCCTTGGACGATAAATCCTGCGATAGCTTAATAAATAACGATCGCTTATTTTTTTCATGCATTAATTGTGCCAAAACGTCGTCGGTGTTTATGTCAATGCTCACCGATATATCGAAGGAATTGGCAGACTAAAAAATAAAGTTAATTGACTTTGTTAAAAGCAAAAATGCCGATAGTGTGACTTTGTGCTCAGCGACCACTTTAGCCATGATTACTGCTGATGTAACGGACATAACTTCACGTCCCACTATTGCATCAGTTGTTGAAAAATCTAGTAATAATAACAACGATAATGGTTTTTCGACACGATTGGCTCCTCTTTCTGCGCTTACTTTCGCCACAGTTATTGCCTCTTCTACCTCACAAAACTTGATGGGCAATACTTTAAAAAATAAGAGAGTCGTTCGGACGCGGAAAAATAATACAAAAAAGCAAGTTGTCGGTGATAACAACAACTCTACCACCGTCACTTCTGGGTCTGTTAATGCTTTTTCACACGCCCATAGACGAAAGTGACTGTTTCGTACGTTATAAACTAGCCTCGAAAGTAGCCCATAGCAACACTAGTTATGTTATGATAACGGGTGTTTTTTAAAGAGGTTGCCGATTTTTTTTTTGAATAAAACACATATAAAATTATGAAATGACCAAAATTTTTTTTATTTGGTAGATAATTTTTTGGCATTTAACATTTAAACACAATTTCTGGCATATGGCTACCACGACTATTTTTCACAAATGTCATTCTGGAGGTCCAATTTTCCAGCACTTTTTCAAGCATTTGAGAGCGTATGTCAGCAATGACACGTTGAATATTGGTTTCCAAAGCGTCAATCGATTGAGGTTTACCCACATAAACCAATGACTTCACGTATCCCCACAAAAAGTAATCGAGTGGCGTCAAATCGCACGAACGCGGAGGCCAATTCACCGGACCATTTCTCGAAATAATGTTGTCGTTGAAAGTTTCTTTCAATAAGTCGATTGTTTCACGTGCTGTATGGCAAGTGGCACCATCTTGTTGAAACCACATTTCATCCATATCCATATCTTCAAGATTTGACAACAAAAACTCATTTAACATGGTTCTGTATCGATTTCCATTCACGGTAACGCGTCGTCCTTCCTCATTTTTAAAGAAATATGGACCGATGATCCCACCAGCCCATAGACCGCACCAAACAGTACATTTATCAGGATGCATTGGTAATTCTTGAACGGCGTGTGGATTATCTTTGCTCCAAATGCGACAATTTTGTTTGTTGACGTTCTTTATGGTGGTCTCTGACGGACGATTATGTGCACCATAAAATTCACGAAGTGCTCTATAAACATTTTTAATTGAACACTGATTTTGAAAATAAATTTCCACGATTTGAAAACGTTGTTCTGGAGTTAACCTATTCATAATGATTTGCCAAACAATACTGAGTAGAAATGCCACTTTGAGCTGTCAAAACAACTGTCATAAAATAAAACGACATCTATCGGAAAAACAAACCTCCGAAAAAAACACCTTTTATAAACGTCTTTTGTTATTTACTACAATCTCAGCGAACACATTGCGCATGAGCAAGAATTCGGTTTTGTTTGTCGTTTGTGATTTCTGCTTCTCTCTCGAATAAGCAGGAAAACCGGTTTGGACGCGTGAAAAATTCATTTCTTTGTTATTTACTGCAGTCACAGCGAACACACATTCTCACATTTCTGCTTCTCTCTCGATTTAGCAAAAAAAACCGGTTTGGACGCGTGAAAAATAGCGTACATGACTTGCAGAAAAGTGATCATCGTGCTCGTTAGATTGCCAAGCTTCGACCTCGCACGATAAACTCCACTTTCCTTGCTCGTTCTGTAATATACTATATCGAGTGTTAATAGCAATTCAAATAGTATTGCACGAGCATTTGCACTGATTTCGACAGCGTTCCTAGCCGTCGGCATATTCACCTTTCGCGTTTTAATAAAAACACTACCGAGCAAGCCGTTTTAAAGTATGCTACCCGAAAATTAAATGTAGCAGAGAATTGCCTCTCGGTCATTAAATTAGTTAAAAAAGATGCTGATATCTCAAGTTTACATCATGTTAACTTCAAACTAGCAGTGCCCTGTACGTTTTTTAATTGTGCTATGAACTCCTCCATTTGGCCGTTAGGAATCGAAATTAAAAAATTCTCTTTTCTCCCAAAAAACGAGAACAGGGAACGCAAAGTTAGAGTTGTCTGTTTACTAACAGAATGTAAGCGGTATGCAGGCAAAAAGAGATCAACTCTTTTTATGTGCCTCTCTCAATGAATACGATGTAATCGCTTTGACTGAGACTTGGCTCCATGATCAAATACATGATTGCGAACTACTTGATGATTCATATATTGTTTATCGGAAAGATCGTATACTCTCTTCAGTCGTAAGCCGAGGTGGTGATGTGTTGATTGCCGTTAAGTCACCACTTATTAGCAAACAAATACAACTCGCTAATACATATGATGAAATTGAGCAGCTTGGTGTTTCAGTGGGACGAAGTTCAAATGTTTCACATGAAATTAACTTTGTTCTTAGTTATATTCCACCAACAAGCTCTCCTGATGTTTATCAAAAACACGTTGAAAACATTGAACAGCTTTCAACTAATTCTGAGGAAAATCAACATATCTGCGTTCTTGGTGATTTTAATGTTGGAGATGTTAATTGGCAAACCAATCTTGATTCCGATACACTTATTCCATTTAACGTGTGTAAATCACATGAATCAATCTTGATAGATATTTTATATTCTTTGAATTTTTATCAAATTAATAATATTAAAAATGATCTATTTAGAATTCTTGATTTAGTTTTCTTCCATTATTGTCAAATTGTATTCATCATAAAGCTCTTGTAATATCATTTGATACATACATCTACTGCAACATTGATTGTAAAGACAATAGAATACGTTATGATTTCAAAAAAGCAAACTTTTCAAATATAAATCATTACTTACTTAATATTAGTTGGGATTATATTATGGATAATATTGACCTCAGAAATATGTTTAAAATTTTCATAAATGTTTTAAATGAAGTATTTAACCTATTTATTCCAAAGAAAAAAAGTAAATCTAATTTTTAATTGCAATGATATAATTTTAGACTAAGAAATCTGGAAAACATTAAGACCAAAGCTCAAAAAGTTGCTAAAATAACTAAATGTCAGGCTGATATTTAGAATTTTAAAAGACTTAGAAAAGAATTTGAATTTTTAAACAAATTTCTTTATAACCAATACATTTGGCAAGCAGAGTCCAGAATTAAGTCAAATAGTAAATTTGTTTGGTCTTATTTAAATTCTAAAAGAAAAAGCAAAATTTTTCCTAATAGTATGGAGTACTCGGGAGAAGTTGCCAACGACATTAAATCTATATGTGATCTTTTTGCCAGGTATAATCAGGAAAAAATTGACATTTAACACAAATTGCCAGAATGAGTATAATAATACTGACGAGATAACTGATAATTTTGTAATATCAAACTTTCTTTAGCTGAAGTTGTAGAAGCACTCATAGACATTGATGAAAATAAGGCTGCTGGATTCGATTCTATACCACCTCTAGTATTAAAGAGATGTGTTAATTCGATTTCAGTTTTGAAAATTTTAAATGAATCTTTAAGTAAGTGACACTTTCTAGATGAATGGAAAGTTTCATATTTAAATCCTATTTTCAAATCCGGTCGAAAACACCTTATTGAAAATTATAGACCTATTTGTAAATTGTCAGCGACTCCAAAGCTTTTTGAAAAACTAGTTAAGAATAGACTGTATTTTGTTACAAAGGATATTATTTCACCATTTCAACATGGATTTATGACTGGTCGTTCTACAGTCACAAATTTAACATGCTTTACTTCATTCTGTTGCCATGCATTAGAAAACAGCTCATAAGTCGATGTGCTGCACACGGATTTTTCTAAGGCTTTTGATATGGTAGATCATAATTTACTTATAAAAAAAACAACCCATAAAAATTAAAATGTTTTATCTAAATTCTCTAATCGCTGAAATTGATATGGGAGCCCCTCGATCCTGGGTCATTTTTTTTTTTGGTTTTATTGTAGGAGAAAATCATCGAAAGAGACATTTGACATCAGATGTTAAAATTGAAAATGCTCAGATCATTTTATTCTGAGCACTTAGAGCACGCTCATACTCTGAGCAAATAAGAAACACGAGCATGTTTCTTGAGAACTCTTTGACTGCTCTGAACTAATTTATGAAAACGCGAAATGACAGAATATTGTGAAAACTTGTTGTTCTATCTGTAAGTTGATATCGACAACAAAAAACGACATCAATAAAAATACAATTCAGTAAATAAGTAAGTAAGTTGAATTAAGCATAAAACATTTATGTCTCGTTTCATTTGCTGGGTTCATTTGCGCGTGAGCTAAAATTTCTCTCTCTCTCCACCGCCAAAACCGAGCAGCGCAGCCGACTGCGCAGCACACACCGCACACAGTCATTAAAGTACGACAGTATCTGATGCCACTTTATGATATTTAAAAAATGTATAAGGGCCTTGCGGCCGAACCCGGGGCCCGATCACTACCAAATTTTAGAAAAAGTATTGTTTATTGGGTATACACATGTGTGTAAAACTTGAAAAAATCGGGTAATTTTTATTTTAAATTTGTATGGGAGCCCCACGAACCCGGGGCCCGATCACGTTCAAATTAATAAATTAAAAGAATGTATTGCCACCGGAAATACACATGTGTACAAAATTTCAGGAAAATCGGGCTTTAGGAAGCGCGTTAAAAATTGATAATTAAAAAAAAAAAATTGTATGGGAGCTCCCCGACCCCGGGGCACGATCGCTTCAAAAATTTTACAAAAAGTTATGTCCATCGGAGATACACATGCGTATAAAATTTGAAGAAAATCGGGAACTTTTTTCATAAAATTTGTATGTGTGCCCCCCGACCCAGGGCCCGATCTCTCCAAAATTTTTACAAAAAGTGTTTTTCATCGGAGATACACATTTGTATAAATTTTTAAAAAAATCGGGTAAATTTTGTAAAATATTTGTATGGGAGCCCGCCGACCCCGAGGTCCGAAGGGCCTCAAATTTTAATAGAAAGTATTGTCACCGGAACCACCCAGCCAGCCAGGCAGCCACCCAGCCAGCCAGCCAGCCAGCCACGTGCACGCGAAGTTAATATAGAGAATTTAAAAAGTTGAATAAGCTTGGTATCCATGGCAATATGCATAAATGGTTTTCCTCATATTTAACAAACAGATTACAAATGGTCCGAATTGGATAAACTTGCTCGAACGTCGTCTTGACTAAGTCAGGAGTTCCCCAAGAAAGCCATATCGGTCCAATTCTATTTTTACTTTTTGTAAATGATATTACTGAAAATTTTAAAAATGCAAAGTGTCTCTTATTTGCAGATGATTTAAAAATATTTAAAGAAGTAAAGACAGTCAGCGATTGGTTTGTGTTTCAAAACGAAATAAATAAACTAAGTCAATGGTGTTTTCAAAATAAATTATATTTAAACTTTAATAAATGCAAAGTTTTTACAGCTCACCACAGTATAACACCAGTATTATTTCAATATTCATATGAAGCTCAAATTTTTGAGAGAGTTTCAATTGTTAATAATTTGGGCGTTATATTTGATGAAAGATTGACATTTGGATCGCATATAGATTTCGTTGTTGCGAAGGCAAACTCAATGAACGGATTTTTGAAACGTAGTTCTAAAGACTTTAGAGACCCATACACATTAAAATATTTATTTCTAATGTTAGTGAGACCAATTCTATAATATTGTTGTGTTGTTTGGTTTCCAATTTATAACGTCCATATTAATAAGATCGAAAGAATTCAAAAGAATTTTACTAAATACGCTTTAAGGCATTTTACTTGGTCATGTAATTTTCCATGCTATGACACCCGATGTTTGTTTATTGATATGGAAAAATTAGAAAAACGTAGAAGATCCTCTTGTATTATTTGTATAAGGGATGTTCTGACATATAATACTAACTGTCCATAATTACTTGCTAAATCACCGATCAACATTCCATCTAGACAACTAAGAAATAATTATTTATTTTATAATAATTTTCATAGAGCGAACTTCGGACAAAATGAGCCAATATCTAGATGTATAAAATTTTATAACTATATTTGCAATCATGTTGACGGCATTTTACTATCTAGAAATGAATTTAAAAACTTAATTAAAAAATCATTATGATGTAAACTATTTTTATATAAGTATGTAATCATTTTGTTATGTAATCAACAGAGTATAAACTCCATTGATGAAAATAAATGAAATGAAATGAAATAAAATACCTTCTATTGGGGCACATGGAAGAAATTTCTATTGACAATTATGAGTCCACCACACTACTTCCTTCCGCATCATGGTGCTAAAACCAGATAGGTCCACGACAAAGCTTAGAGTTGTGTTTGATGCATCTATGAAAACATCAACAAATCTCTCGTTAAATGATATTCTATTAGCCGGTCCCAATTAATTTAAGACGACATCTTCTCCATACTACTACGTTTTCGTTTACCGCGGTTTGTGTTCGTTGCAGATATAGAAAAAATGTACCGACAAGTTTTGATTCATGAAGATGATCGTAAATTCCAACTGATATTTTGGCGGAAGAAACCAGATGAAAGACTAAGGCTGAATACGGTAACGTACGGGACAACATCGGCCCCTTATCTAGCAACACGTTGCATGCAACAATTGGCCATTGATAACGCACACAAGAACGCATTAGGAGCCAAAATATTGGCAAACGATTTTTACATGGATGATTTCATGTCCGGTAATAGCATATCCGAAGCCCTTGAAATGCAAGTGCAGTTAGTAAAGATTCTGTAATTTGCCGGATTTACTCTACGCAAATGGTGCAGTAATACAACGCATCTTCTTAAACATATTCCAGCTCAGGATCAAGTGAATCAAGCAGATTTTCGGGATAAGGAATCACCTACACTAAAAACATTGGGGCTTAATTGGAACCCGCAACGAGACGAGCTGTTAATTAATTCAAACCTGCAAATTAATAAGCGGACGACCAAGAGAACGACACTATCAGAATTACCTCACATTTTTGATCCATTGGGCATCGCCAACCCTATAACGATTCAGCGAAGATTTTTATACAGCAATTATGGAAGGAAGGTTTCGATTGGGATGCCGCACTTTCAATGGAATTGCACACAACTTGGGAGACATTTCGGAAGGATCTGACCGCCATAACGGAAATAAAGATCCCTAGATACATTTTTAATAACAAAATTGCAAATGGGGTTTCAACTACATGCTTTTTCCGATGCCTCGGGAAGCGCCTATGGAAGCGCCGTCTATATGCGGTCAAGTTATAGCGATGGAACAATAATTGTTCATTTACTATGTTCGAAATCTAGAGTAGCACCAATTAAAAGAGGAATAGACGGAGAAATCACGCAGACAACAACAATACCACGATTAGAATTGTGCGCAAGGTTAGCTTCAGAACTCACTCAACGAGTAACAAAGGACTTAAAACTAGGAGAGCTGGATACATACTTTTGGACCGATTCCGAAATTGTGTTAGCTTGGGTAAACTCGGAGGCATCCAAATATCACTGTTTTATAGCAAATCGAATTAAGTTTATCAGAAGAAAAACTCTTCCTGAGCAATGGCGTCATGTCCCAACTAAGCAAAATTCTGCTGACATCGTATCCAGAGGAATATCAGCAGAAAACCTAAAATCTTGTACCCCGTGGTTCTATGGGCCCTTATATCTATATGGTCCAAAAACCACCTGGCCAGGGATTTATAAGAAAGGAAACACAGATTGTGAGGTCAAAAGGTCCGCAATTGTACTGGCAACAATAGTCGGAATCACTATTACAAATGGGATAGATTATCAAAACTAGTTTGCGCGATTACAACGAGTTATTGCATATGTAAAAGATTTATATACAACTGCGAGACTTGTAATATGAACAAACGATTGTCAGGCCATCCGTCGTCGGTCGAACTAAGCCAGGCCAGGAGTATGCAATTCCATTTTATACCACCGCGAGCACCACACTTCGGCGGTTTATGGGAAGCCTCTGTTAAATCAGCTAAGCACTTTCTAAAACGCAATCTCTTATCGGCTAATCTTACCTATGAAGAACTCGAGACACTGATGATAGAGATAGAAGCAATTCTAAATTCAAGACCACTAACGTCTCTGTCTTCAGATCCCAACGATCTCTTTGCGCTGACTCCGGGACATTTCCTGATTGGAGAACTCTTAACATCCACAATCGATGCTAGATCAGAAAAGTTAAACACCAGCCTTAATTATCGATGGAGAACAATCGCAACCATAAAGTCACAATTTTGGCAGCGCTGGTCACACGAATATCTATGTGAGCTACAGCCTCGAAATAAATGGCGAAGCCAGCAAGATAACGCTACTCCTGGGATGTTAGTTGTTAAAAAGACGATAACTTACCGCCAATGCAGTGGCAGCTAGGAAGGATTGTGAAATGCATTAGGGGAAATGACAATTTAGTTCGAGTTGTAGAAGTTAAGACTACCAGTGGTCTGCTAAAAAGACCAATACATAAACTAGCACCCTTACCAGTCGACAGTGAACCAACGTTAATTCAATATAACAACAAATCGACACCGACGACATCTCCTACGGAAGAAATACCTAGGAAACGTATCAAACATTCATTGGGTTCCAGTGTAGTAACGATGTTTCTAGTCTTATCTTCTCCATACTACTACGTTTTCGTTTACCGCGGTTTGTGTTCGTTGCAGATATAGAAAAAATGTACCGACAAGTTTTGATTCATGAAGATGATCGTAAATACCAACTGATATTTTGGCGGAAGAAACCAGATGAAAGACTAAGGCTGAATACGGTAACGTACGGGACAACATCGGCCCCTTATCTAGCAACACGTTGCATGCAACAATTGGCCATTTATAACGCACACAAGAACGCATTAGGAGCCAAAATATTGGCAAACGATTTTTACATGGATGATTTCATGTCCGGTAATAGCATATCCGAAGCCCTTGAAATGCAAGGGCAGTTAGTAAAGATTCTGTAATCAGCCGGATTTACTCTACGCAAATGGTGCAGTAATACACCGCATCTTCTTAAACATATTCCAGCTCAGGATCAAGTGAATCAAGCCGATTTTCGGGATAAGGAATCACCTACATGCATTAGGGGAAATGACAATTTAGTTCGAGTTGTAGAAGTTAAGACTACCAGTGGTCTGCTTAAAAGACCAATACATAAACTAGCACCCTTACCATTCGACAGTGAACCAACGTTAATTCAAGATAACAACAAATCGACACCGACGACATCTCCTACGGAAGAAATACCTAGGAAACGTATCAAACATTCATTGGGTTCCAGTGTAGTAACGATGTTACTAGTCTTACTAACAATTCCAATTAGTCAAGGACTGCCAATTTATCTGGAGCCGTTCAAAGCTTACCCAGGTGTTTATTTCGAAAATATCGGCGCAGCGAGCATGATATCCAGTGATTGGAATATTATAGCGTATTATGATATGCAGCTTTTTGCCAAGGAATTAAGGCTCGTCCAGAATGCCAGTTTCTTCCTGGAAGGTCTGTGCAATAAAATGAACCCCAAGGAGCAGTGTAGAAGTATAACAACTCAAATTCAGCATCTTACAAAGGAACTTGTAACTACCAATCCCTATTGTCGCACACCTCTATCCCAACTCGAATAAAACGGGGAGCCTTAAATCTAGTGGGAAATGTAGCCAATGCATTGTTTGGTGTTTTGTATTCCGAATATGATGAGCGGATGGCAAATACTATCGACGGATTGCAGGAAAACGAAGAGCACTTACTATCTTACATGAAGAATCAGACATCATTCCTCGCAGCCACGGTACATCTTATGAATCGAAATCAAGAGGCGATATCCCAACATTTTGAAGCAATAACCTACAGCATTGATGAATTAAAAACTCGATTCGACAATATAGCTAAGGAAGTTCGTGAAGAAAAATTGTCAAGCATATTTATCTCCCTTGCAATACAAACTTTGACTAGCACAGCAAATTTTCAACGTATCCAAGCCTCTCTCTTAGACGTTATTACTCACAGTCAACATGGAAAAATTAGCCCATTGTTGTAGCTAAGCCAGGAGCTATGACGCATAATGGAACACTTACCTTCGGACCTAAGACTTCCGATAGCAATCTTGGATCTAACTAACCTATACAATTTAATGACCATTGAAGGAAGAATTCTACCAAATCACGCAATTTTTAAAATCAGGATACCATTGATATCAGCCGAACTATTCGAATTATTTCATGTGATTCCAGTGAAACCTTCACCGAAATACGACCAACATCACAATTTCTTATAATAAACCTACATCGAGATTAGTACTACTCTCTCTCCGAAGAAGGTGTAAAAGGTTGTGCATCTACTAATCAAGGAGAATATTTATGCAGGCAAAAAGGTCCTTTACATCATAAGGGCACAATCGCTAGTGCGTGCGAGATTTCACTTTTTAACCATGTTCCCGTTTGGCACAGCTGCCAAAGACAAAGGTCAGGTGAAGGGCCTCATTGGATTCAGCTGCATAATCCAAATGAATGGATTTACGCCTTGCGACAAGTATTAACTCTAAAGATAGTATGTGGTCCAAATACAACTCATCTTACCATTCAAGGCTCAGGAATAGCAAAGCTAGAATCGGACTGCATCATAAAGCAAGAGTTTCTGACCATACGGGGGCATAATATATATCCTTCAGTCATGAGGATGTCATACCTACCGCTAAGCAACCTCACGGATGTCATTATTCCTGATCAAAATACCACGCAAAATGTGTCTCTCCCTTGTTACCAACGCCATGAAGCCGAAATCGAACCGCTGAAGCAAAACATCCAAAGATTTCAAGATACCTTGCCAATTAACCTCCGAAACCATGACATCTACCATAGCATCGGACTCCTTGGGGTACTAATTGCAGTCTCTATTTTGATTTTTCTAAGCGTACAGTGCTACCGAAAGCCGAGGAAAATTATCAAGCCAGTTCCAATCCCGAGGGCCCGAAGTGATGTCCCCATGACGCCAAACCATCCCGAATGTAGATTCTTGATAAACATTGATGAATGATTAAGTTTAAGCAACTTAAATAGAATACTCGTATATATTAAAAATAGTAATCCATAATTAAATAATTAAATTCAATTATCATTGATATGTTGAACCTTCTGTTCAACGCGTGGCAGAATGTTGAACTGTCGTTCAAGGTTGCTCATATCAGGCAGACGACAATCGCAGCATAATGCCTATCTCCTATCGTGAGAAGAATGAATTTCCCACATTGCCGATTTTGCCAGCATTGCATTTCGGCTGTCGTTAGCACCTTGAGCGAAGTTCACATTTTTGTAACGAGACTATGTTGCGAACACACTTTATCTTTACCTTTGGTAAATGGAGTATGTTGGGAACATACTTTTGTTATCGCTGCAATTTCTGTTCTGTTTTCTGCTTAGCGGAATATGCAACGAAGCAGTTTATGTTATTTGTATGTTATTTGTATTGTATTCGTATTTGTATTGCAAGTAATTGTTAGTATAAATTGAGTTAAATGTTGATGAATAAAGGAAGTCGTTATTAATCTACCCACCAAACTAGAACTCTTTTATTTGACGTTTTAGGATTCGTTGGATACACTTGGTTTGAACTATGTGTATCATACCTCAATCAGATCTAGGTTTATGTACCTAAGATCTTATTCAATTAAAGTAACTTGGGTCTAAACAAAATGTATACCTGATTTTTACAACCCAAATGTGTGCAGCTGTGTAAATAAAGATCTATTGCACTGCAGCACATTAACATAAATGTACATACTTTGATAATTTTGTATATAAACCTTAATATTTTAGAAAATAAAGTTAGTTCAAAAATAGAATTCACAATGCCATTATCATCGTATCGTCGATGATCTTAACATTTTTGGTCCTTCGAAATTATTTCTGAGTTTTCCCCACAAGTGGTAAGTTTTTATTATTTTTTTTGTTTTATGAAGAAGAAACAAGCTTTGATCCAACTGGAAGCATAGTCGAAACGATGGATCAGCCGAAACGACAGACAAGTTCGGAAAAGGAAATTGAAATTCAATTTTTTTAAAGAAAATCCAAAATATGGAAAAAGCTCTTGATGAAGCACAAGAAGATTTAAACTACGCGTCTCCATTGGAAATGGACGTTACCAAACAAATGTTGGAAAAAAGGTTTGATGTTATCGAAACCAAATACACAGTATTGAGTACTGGCGCAAATAACAAT
This sequence comes from Nephrocerus scutellatus, assembly GCA_947095585.1. Classification (NCBI taxonomy): domain Eukaryota; kingdom Metazoa; phylum Arthropoda; class Insecta; order Diptera; family Pipunculidae; genus Nephrocerus; species Nephrocerus scutellatus. The sequence goes on from OX352761.1 coordinate 42,267,606, forward strand.
GAAATTGAAGCTGCATATGAAGATATATTCAATCAATATATTGTTTTATTAAAAAAATTGCAAAAAATAAAACTAAAGTTTATCAGTAATCACTTAATGTTAAACTTGAAGACATAAAGATCCCAACGTTTTATGGGGATATAAATGATTGGTCATCATTTTATGATCTTTTCCATAAACTAATTCATGAAGTCGACCATTTCTCAAACGTAGAAAAAATGTATCTTTTAGAAACAATGGTGAGAGGCGAAGCAGCTAAATTAATTCAGCACCTTAAAGTGAGCAGGACAAATTACGATGCTCCCTTGAATATTTTGAAACAAAGATATGAAAACCGCCGTCTTTTATTTACCACGTTGCTAGATAGATTAGTAGATCAACCTGGAATGAAAAGTAACTCAGACTTCAGCATTAAGAAATTACTAGACACCACGACGGAATGTATCCATGCTCTTAAAGGGCTTAAAATTAACATAGATGATGCCGATCCATTTATTGCCAGAATCATTTTACGCAAATTGGACAAAGATGGATTAAGGCTGTATATTCAAAAAACAAAAGAAATTCAAACTTTAGATGACGTGTTATCATTGTTGGAATGCCAATATTATGCACTAGAAGCAGTATTAAAAAAGCAAGTTAGCAGCTACGCTAAACCAAAAATCATACTTAGTCAAAAAATAAATCATCAAACTTCAAATATATACACTTCATCTCAGCCAACCTGCCTTTATTGTCACATACCAGGACACATGACATCATCCTGTCGGAAATTCTTGGGACTACCAGTAGACAGCAGATGGAAATTTGCATACAACAACTAATTATGTTTTCTGTGCATTAGCCACAAAACGGACACAACATGTCCAAATTCAACAAACAAATGCAAAACATGTGGGAAGAAACATAGTACATTGCTCCATAAAATTAATTTAGAGCAAGCACCGGACGAAAACGTCAACAACACCAGAGCGATGATCATCAAAGAACCATCACCAGCAATACTGCTCGCCACAGCGCAAATTAAAATAAAATCCATAAATGAAGAATTTATACTTTTCCGTGCATTGTTTGACCAAGGATCTCAAATGACTGCAATATCGGAAGAGGCGTCACAAATTTTGTTATTAACACGTATCAAAACGAGAACCGAACTTCATGGTCTAGGAAACGCTAAAATAGGAGTGTCCAAACATAAAATAAACTTGGAAATAAAACCGAGATTTGCAAGTAATTATCTCGTTAAGACTCAAGCTGTAGTTCTCCCAAACTTAACTGGAGCACAACCTGACGCAAGTTTTAAGTATGACATTCAACAATAGCATAACTACCTTTTAGCAGATTCAATTTTTAACAAATCGGACAGAATTGATTTGATAATTGGTAGTGATATGCTCGATGATGGAGTTATAAAAATAGATGGCATTCTTGGACAATCCAACAAATTTGGTTGGATACTTTCCGGTGTGATAAAAAATAAAATAAACACCCGGAGCAACAAGAAGACAGTCGCACTTACAAATCTGGAGAAATTTTGGGAGCTGGAAGAAGTACCAACTGACGGTCTCTTAACTCCAGAAGATGAGCTATGTCTTGGGATTCACAAAGAAACCACTAAAATCAGCGACACAAATAAAATTATATATATAGCTTGTCTACTAATGGTCGAAGTCTCAACGATATAATGATGGTAGGTCCAAAACTACAAAAAGAAAATGGAAAAATATCATATCAGCGGATGTAGAGAAGATGTATCGGCAAATAGAATTAGCTGATGAAGATCAAGTCTATCAGTATATACTCTGGAGAGAGAAAAAAAAATTGCCGATCAAAGAATAAAAACTGAAAACAGTGACGTACGGTACAGCATCTGCCCCATTTTTAGCGACCCGATCATTATATGAGATTGCTGAAAATTGTAAAAATGAAAGCTTAATCCGAAATATCATCAAAGAAGATTTCTATATGGACGATTTAATGACTGGGGCTGATACAATTGAAGACTGCACTTACATTCAGAAGAATATAACCAATGAACTTATGAAATATGGATTCCATCTACGCAAATGGCTATCAAACAATGACATGGTGCTTAAAAATATACCCAAGGCTGGTGAAAATCAAATAATTCAGATTAAAAGCAATGAAGTAGTAAAAACTCTGGGTCTCCAATGGAACCCCGGAATGAAGCAAAAAGGCTTTTTAAGCGTTAATTAACTTGATGAAGCAAAAAAACTCATAATAATACATCACCAAAGTAAGGAGTTTGAACAAGAAATAAAATCGCTGAAGCAAATCAAAACTGTAGACAAGAATAGCCGAATTGTAAGCTTATATCCATTTTTGGACAATGAAGGAATTCTTCGTGAAGGAGGAAGATTACAAAATGCTGACTTACCATTTTATCAAAACCATCCAATTATTCTGGAGAAAACTCATATTGCAATGCTTATAATTCAAGAGGTCCACGCAGCAGCATTACATGGAGGCCTAAGAATAATGGAGTTAAGGTTGAAACGAATGTTTTGGATTATAGGATTAAAAAATGTGTCAGGAACTGCACGAAGTGCATACGATATCGCCACAACACCACCACACAAATAATGGGAAATCTTCCAGAACCGCGAGTAACTGTGTCGCGCCCATTCACACACACTGGCGTTGATTATGCAGGAACCGTCCAAATAAGATGCTCGAAAGGCAGGTGCCAAAAATCCATAAATGGCTACATATCGGTATTCATATGCATGGCTACAAAGGCGATTCATTTAGAAGCGGTAAGCGACTTAACAACAGACGCATTCTTAGCGGCGTTGAAAAGATTCTTTTCCAGAAGAGGAAAAAGTTCACATATATACTCTGATAATGGGACGAATTTTATTGGAGCAGATCGGAAATTAAACGCTTATTTTAAAAAAGCAATTAAAGATAATTGCTCAATCGCACCAATTCTAGCGAATGAGAAAATTCAATGGCATTTCCTTCCCCCGGGAGCCCCTCATATAGGAGGGATTTGGGAAGCCGGTGTTAAATCAGTAAAATACCACATTATACGCGTAATTTGAGATTCGAAATTAACCTTTGAAGAAATGACCACACTCTTAGCACAAATAGAGGCAATCCTGAATTCGCGACCGCTATATGGGTTGACCGGAAACAACGTTAAGGATGTCGACGTGTTGACGCCAGGCCATTTTTTGATTAGTCACCCAATCATTGATTGCCCAGAAAAGATAGAAGATTCTAGCATTGGATCCCTAGATAGATGGAAGTTTATCCAGAAAACGAAAAAAGATTATTGGAAGAGTATTTAACAACACTACAACAGCGGAATAGGTAGAAGATTCCACAGGAAAATATAAAGATAGGAGAAATCGTTTTACTAAAAGAAGAAAACACACCAGCTTCAAAATGGCTACTAGACCAAATAACGGACGTACATCCCGGAAAAGATGTGAAAATTCGAGTGGTTACGTTGAAGATAATTTGCTAAAACGACCAATCAGCAAAATTTGCAAACTTCAAGTTTCGGAGGTAAAAGAATAGGACAAAACACAAGCGGTAGCTGCTAACCTAGTTCGCACGAAGCCAAAGACGCCGGTCGTTGGAAATTGTGGTCTTTCGATCCTTTTACTCATTTTAGGAGTGGCGAAAAGCATAAAATCTGCACTATATTTAAAGGGAGTATCAATATCTCCACTAAATTTTTCTGGTTAAGATTGGAAAAATGGATATTGAGAGTTCCAAATGGAGCTGATTTATATTCTTCAATTTGAGCTCCTATTTGACGGAAATGAAACAAATACCAAATTTCATTACCAGCTTAGATAAATTGACAAATTACAACAAAGCATATGAAGCGATGTCGGCAAGCATGAAACGTCGCTTTAGCATCATCAAAAATAATAATCAAAAAATAATAGCAACAGAAAACGAATGTGAAATATCGACTCTCAAACAGTCTCGAACCGGAGAGTGCACATTCAAGAAAACATCGAAAAGAGAGCAATGGAAGCAGCTCTCAAAAATGTATTACTGGGTTTTTAACGTATTCAACAAAAACGAGCGATATATAGATTGTGGTCACGACAAGCGAAGTTGGATAGAAATTCCTTCCAAAGGGATATTGGAATAAAAGCCCGGATGTACAGCAATTTCGAATGGCGTTACTTTAACATCACGGACACAATACCAGTCGCAAACAACCAATCTATTACGAACAATATCTTGGACGAAAAACATAAGTCAATTTAACGAAATACAAACAAATCCATTGGAGACGATGATGATAAACAACAGCATGAACATCAATAACCTCAGACAACATTTAGACGAATTGAAGACAACACAGGTGAAGCTGAAGGCACTAAAGTTCCACACTTTCAGTGGGCACACTTCTATTATGCTCATTATTATCATAAGTTTCATATTTACTTTAATCTATCTAAGATCTACAATTTGTAAAAGAAATGCTAGGATAACTTTAGACTTTACCCCTCCTGCACCTTTTTCCCCTTCCCAAATGTGTTCAAATAGGAACACGTTTATTTCCTGCTGCAATAGCATACAATTCACGTAAGGGAAACTATCCTATTTCTATAATACTTTTCCTGATAAACAGATAAGTTATCATAAAAATACAAGCCTATTTCAATTGTATTTTTCCCGGTAAACAAAACGTTATCATAAAAACACTATTTCATACAGTCCACTTATACAATCCTATATTAATATTCATTGTAAAAAGAAAACAACTGTATACCTGATTTTTACAACCCAAATGTGTGCAGCTGTGTAAATAAAGATCTATTGCACTGCAGCACACATGAACATAAATGTACATACTTTGATAACATGTATATAAACCTTAATATTTTAGAAAATCAAGTTAGTTCAAAAATAGAATCGTCGATGGTCTTAACATGCGTAATGCATGGAATAGTGGAACTGGTATATATCGGCTTCTACTAGTCAGAATTTGATGAGACTTGTTTAAAAACAATTGGTTACCGCTCGGCTTGCGATGACGTAATTTGTGACGCGTCGCGTGTGGCGCCTATTCTATGAAAATAGATTCTTTAGGACTAAACTTCAGTCGCGCGACGACGCGCAATTTTTTTATTATTTCTTCCATTTCTTTGTGTATAAAACTTTCAGCATGATTTCAAAGAAGTGCAGTGCTATTATTTTTGTACCAACGGGTTGTCTTTCTGAGGAATGAATAGTAGGACATTATTTGGTCAGCGCGATCAACAACTGGCATTCCCAAAATATATATTTTTTTATTATATCCGGCTTAGTAGATATTTTCCAATCATGATCGGGGTGGGTGGGTGGATAGAGGTGTTAACCCCAATTGATTGATTGCCTAAGCAACTCAAACTCAAACAGTATTTATTTATATATTTATACAGTATTTATTATATTTTCTTTATTTTCTAAAACAATTTCCTTAAATGTGTTTTTATTTTTAAAGTTCGAATAACTACTTCTAAATATTAGAGTAGTAAATTATTTCTTGAAATAAATATATAAAGGGTCCGCCATCTAAAGTTTTTTTTTCAACTAGTGCTTATTTCGTTAATGCACTTAGCTCATGTCTGATTTGACAGATAATTAGTTGTATCCTTCCGCTGAACGAACACCGTTGGACTATTATTTGTGGGGTGCCCTAACAGATAAGTGTTACGCCGACAAGCCAGGGCAATTGACGCTTTAAAGGACAATATTCGTGAAGCCATTGGTGAAATACAGCTGCACACAATCGATAATGTGCTTAAAAATTGGACCGATCGTTTAGGCTACTGCATGGCCAGTCGAGGCAGCCATTTGAATGAAATTATTTTCCATTGTTAACCGGAAGGATTGTACTTTCAAATAAAAAAAGAAAATTGAGAAAATATTCAGTAGTTTTTTTTTATAGCATTTTCAAAAAAAAAAGTTATTTGGCGGACCCTTTACTTTACATTTGAATAGTGTTAATCTAATTTATTAAATTTGCAGTTACTAAAGTATATTAAAATTATTTCCAACCACTGTTAGGTTTCGATCAACGCGTGTTTGTATTAATTGAATATTTCTAGAATTTTTGATTATTATGGTTTCAACATTTAGACATACCACCAATTGCATTTATAAGTCCTCTCTTTTATTTATTATATTTGGGAACTAATGTTTTGACTTTACTTTGTAAATTTGAAATTTTTGAATGCCGTAAGTTTTTATAATCTTACGTACAAATGTTCAATGTTCACTGATATATTTTATATGGATTTAAAATGTGTAATATTGAATCTCGATCTGTTACTTTTTAAATTCTCTTCTCTTCGCGTGCCCGTGTCTGGCTGGTTGGCTGGTTGGCTGGCTGGTCAGATTTTCTGATCAGTTTTTAACCCACTTCCCAAAGCCCGATTTTATTGGAATTTTGCACACACGTATATTTTCGGTGACAATACTTACCCTCGGACCTCGGGGTCGGGGGGCTCCCATTAAAAATATTTTACAAAATTTACCCGATTTTCTTAAAATTATATACAAATGTGTATTTCCGACGGAAAACACTTTTTGTATAAATTTTTTTTTTTAAAAAATTAACCCGATGTTCTTAAAATTTTATAGAAGTATGCAGTGGGCGCCGTGGCTCAGTGGTAATGCACATTGCTGCTGCGCAGGAGGTTCAGGTTCGAATCCCAGCAACACCAAAAGTATTTTTCACGGTGTCCCACCTCTCGCGAATGGGTGACAAACGTTCCGAGAGTAATTAAATACCTTGTCACGGAAAGTTTCTCAATTCGCCGTTCGGATCCGGCCTTAAATTGTAGGTCCCTTGCATTTGTGTACAAAAAATTAACATGTGCAGCACAAATGGTCGCGAGAAGTTAGGCCTTGGACCGCAATGGTCTGTCGCGCCAAATATTATTATTATGTATCTCCGATGGACAACACTTTTTGTAGACATTTTGGAGACCCCGGGTCACAGGGTTATGGAGCCCCAACAAATTTTTATAAAAAATTAACCCGATTTTCTTCAAATTTTATACTCGTGTGTATTTCCAAGGACAACACTTTTTGTAAAAATTTTTTAGATCCCGGGTACCAGTGTCGTGGGGCCCCATAAATTTTTTTTTTAAAAATTAACCCGATTTTCTTCATATTTTATATACGCGTGTATCTCCGATAGGTCGAACTTTTTGTAAAAATTTTTGAGTTTTTGATTTGAATTTTTTTCCCATACAAATTTTTTTTGCACATACATCGTTTGCATAATAGTTTTTTAATGTTCGTTATGTGTATGTTATTCAATAATGCATTTTTATAACTTGGCTAAAGTTTACGTCTATTTGCTTTATTACTTTTAATATAACCTCTGTGTCCTTATTAAAATTCTTACTGTTTGTTTCCCTAGATAATTTTAAATTTTAACAAACCTTTTTCATATATAGATACTTTATGTCTTTGGACGTCCTGTGGTGTCCTGTACGTCCTGTACACTTATAATTGAATGATATCTTTCGTTGTAATTTCGAATAAAATTACATTATTTTTTTGCGATAGAAATCACTGATCTGTGGAATATCTCTATATCTGAATTGCCTATGTGTGAATTTGGAATACAAATTTGTTAATAACGAATGAGTCAACGTAATTCATTTAGTTAATGTTATTCTTTAATTTAGTTAAAGAGAGAACTTTCAGGATTAATGTCCTAGAAATGTTCGATTCTGTTTAAAAAAATCTGCGAATTTATTATCTCTGCCTAACAAGCATATGTCAAACTGGTATTCGCTTAACCTTAGTTAGGGTAGGGTAGTCTACTCGCTGATTTTTTTTGGCAATTCATCATTTCGCAATTTGTTGTCTTGCAATTTAACTATTTCGCAATTAATTAATGTGAAGTAGGATTTGCGAAACAAATTTTGGCGAATAGACTGGCACGCCATTAGTAGCTACCTTTGGTGTGGGTGTGGGAGGCTGTGAAAGTGGTAAAAATTAAATAATAGTGAAACTTTTTTTTATAAATAGTTAACATCATAGTGAGTTGAAAAAAATCGTCAGCTGTGTCGTGGTGGGGGGGTTATACGTCAGTTGATCGCATGAGCTTGTAAAATAACACGTCAAATAAAGAAATAGTACTCCGGATGAAATTTAACTAGGATAATTGTTTACATAATTAAAAGTACAAAAACGACCGTCAGCTGCGTGTGTAGCGGTTGAGAGGCTGTAGCCGACGTAGTAAAGGTGAATATTATTCTAGCAATACCCTATCTTTCAAGGTCCAGCTGACATAATAAAAAAAAAAATATATATATATATATATAATATATAGCTAAGCACCCGACGTTGCACAGTTGTAAAATTTTTAACTATGTCGGCCCCCTCCCGCAATAAGGATGTACTTTCGTTCATTAGGGTGGTGGTACGTCTCTTAGAATAAACAAACCCTGCGGTAAGTGAACCGCCCGGAAACAGCTAGTATAATTATATAATATATAAATTCTGTGTTTTATATATTAAGACCGTAAGGTGGCAAATTATTAAAGGTATGATTCCTTCGAAAAATTTCGTGAAAAAATCGAATGGGAAAAGGATCTATTTTCAACACCTGCGGCTTACGTAGCGTTTCAGCGCGAAGATACGTGCTTTTGACCTCATTAGGTCCTTCTTGACTCCTTTACTAGCATTAGCCTTGTAACTACAAGCGTTAAAGAGTTACAGGGTACGAAGTGATGTAAGGTCAAAAGTACGTCTCTTCGCATTAAAACGCTACGTACACCGCAGAGAGTGAAAATAGACCCCCCTCTCCCACATGGATTTTTCACGAAATTAACCAAGGAATCATCCCTTTAAGTATTTTCCACCTTAACGGATACACCCTGTATTTACTGGGTAAAGTGCCCGGCGTAGCCCGTGCCCGTAACCCACCAATTGAAGGAGGCTACTATATACAAATTCTGGACAATTTATGAAAATAAGATTTAAAAAAATCAGGGAGCCGTTGACCAAAGTGTCCGACCCATTCCAAAATGTGGCGGTTCTTGATTTCTTTATACCAAAGAGAGTTGTGCAAAATTTCAGAACTCTAATATTCAAAAATTCTGAAAAATTCATAAAAAATGCGATTTGTAAAAACAATTCGTGTAGTGACCCATTGACTCAGGAGTCTGACTACTTTCAAAATATGCGTAATAAGTGGTAATTGTGGTATAAAACCCCTACACAAGGTTTGAACGCGATCGGTGAAGGGTTTGACAGTCCATAGGGAACAAACATATATACACGCACACAAAGTTTGACTTTTATATATATATAGACTATCTGAAAACCCCGGTGTTACCCGAGACCCGCTTACCCTCCCCACTCCACAAAAAAACCCACCAAAACCCATTCAAGACATACCAAATGCTGGGATTGAACTCATTACAGACAAACATTAAAACACATTTTCGTAAATATCTCGACTTAAGCGGCACCTACTAGGTTGAAAAAAAAAACATAACTTATCAAAGCACCAAACGAACATATAGTGTGAATATGGCTTCGAAACGTCCGGTGGTTAAGGTGTGATGAGGTTAGAAATATATGCAGAATTTCAAGAATATCTCCACTCCAGCGCCACCTACTAGGTCAATAAAAAAACATAAACCGATATTAGTTTTAACTTCTACAACTGTACAACCTCGGGCACTCAGCTATATATTACATATACATATATTAAGATAGTATAGCGAGCTTCACAGCTCGCATTTGGATAGTTGTAATTTAGTCTAAGCACTGAATTATCTTAAAAGCCCAATAGTAACCATTTAATTTACAAAATTCGTAACAATTTTAAATAAATTTTTTTATTTTTGTACACGCGCCACATTTTTCTCACGCGACGCGCACCACACGCGTCACAATTGTTTTAAAACTAGTCCCATTCAATTCTGATTGGTAGAAGCCGAGATATACGAGTTAACAACCAATGACGAAAATGATTATCAATGAAAATCGTCAGACTAGTTTGCCGTCTTCCCTTAAAAATAAAGTCCTAAATCTGTAACTTTAACTTACGATTAGTACTAAAAATCGTTCCTACCAGAAACTTTCCACTACTATAGACAGACGAGCTAATTTATTATGCTATGCGAGTGACTATGCACACCCGTGTATGTATATTTAGTTGTAATTCAGTCTAAAGACTAATTTATCTTAAAAGCCTAATAGTATGGAACGTTAAACGTAGGTCTTTCATTCATAAGCGATAGGTCATAAGCGATTTATGAAATAGACTGAAAAAACCACGTTTTACTTTGCAAACATTTAGGATTAATAAAAATTGATAGCGATGCGTAGATTGCGTATTTTTTTCAGTTTCCTCAGGGGTAGTAACGCCTATGAATGGAAAAAGATACGACATTAAAAGCCGAGCGCTAACCAATTGTTTTAAAATAAATCCCATGAAATTTTGGCTGGTACAAGCCAAGATATACGACAAGGCAAACAAACGTACAAACGTACATACAAACGTACACAGGCTCTCTGAAAACATTTTCATGTCCTCTAAATATAAGCTTCGCAATTCGGCCTCGCAATTATATATGTATTATTATTATGTCAGTATGTCACCGTTACGACGTCGGCTTTCCACCACTACACACGCAGCTGACGGTCGTTTGTGTCCTTTTAATTATGTAAACAATCATCCTAGTTAAATTTTATTCGAAGTACTATGGCTGCAATGAAGAATTCAGTAGATGTGCAGTTTGTGCTGCACAAAAAAATGACAGGCAGTCGGTATGCACGAAATTGCAGCTGCATTTCAAACCGACAAACAGTCTGCTTGTAGGGCGACAATTTGACATACATTTTGCTATTTCCATCCAATTTTAAGTGGCTGCGTAAACTGCGAAGTCGATTTTTCTTTACTGCATTTTTATCCGATACGCTGCGCTGCTTTGGCTGCAAAACTGAATTGTTGACTAACATGCAGCATAAACGGCAAAGCAGCTGAATTCTTGACCGCAGCCGATTACTTTATTTTACGTGTTTTTTTTATGAACAACTGATGTAAATTAAGTAAAAATACTTTTCACTGAGTTAAAAAAAAAACAACTTTATTATAAGACGTTCACTTAATAACTAATCTCTAACAATTATTTCAATAATAAGCTAACCTACGCTTAACCTATTGCATCAGCCCAGGTGACGACCGACAGATGCAATGTTTCAAATTCGTTGCTCGTGTTGTGTCCAGACGCTGAGTCGGCAGAACGGATGCTTTTGCTGAAACGTGCTTTCCCACGAACGTAGAGTTTTACTTTTTGATATCAGGTGTCGTTAACTTCTCCCTTCTAAGAATGATGCGTCCTCGCAACTTTTACATGAATGGAATGTTGTAGATGTTGGGATACCTCTGAGCAAATGCTGGATGAATGATCCCCGGTTGTGTCGTCTTTGCAATTATTGGTGGTGTTGGTATTCAATTGGCGGGGTTTCCTTTGGCTCTGTTGTATCCAATAGCTGCTATTGCTACGAACAGTAAAAGTTCCATATGTTACCATCTGGTGCATCTTCTTCTCCACTTGCACCTTTCGATGTATTTGCTGTTTCATGTATGTAGCTCTTTCATGAGCTCCAAGGAGAGGATTTCTTCGAATGTAGAATTAGCGTCTGTGGGGTGTAGCATTGGGGGTAGAGCCTGCGTTCTTACGATCTTCTCGGAAATGTATCGTTGATTGTTTATCATGATGCCTTGTTAGTGAATTTGATGACAAATGTTCCTTGTTGTGACTGGCTTTCATTGCGATCTTCTATGGTTCAGTTGAATTTGTTGAGCACGATGATTCCGGAGGCTATTTCTTCGACCTGAGGGATGTGTTGGCTGTTTGTCGCATTGCATGATGCATTCCTAATTTCTAATAATTTTATTATGCAATTATCATTACCTATATCTATTAAATTTGATAGTTTACATAAGGACAATTCATCAATTAGCGTACATTTGGTTTTAATTCCATACACCGATTTGTTTTTTCTTAATACATTTCTAATTCAAGTTTGTGGATAAGCCCATTATTTCTTTTTATTGGTACTAATAATAAATTTTCATATAAATCTTTATTTGTTTTTGGAATATCAATTATGTAAATTAAACTTCTTGAATTGGAAGCGATTTTAATGTCTGCAAATTTAAGTGCATGCTCTATATTTGAATATGGTATTGCATCTCTTTCTAAAGTATCTAATACTAAATCTAATTCTTTTTCATCAAGAATATTTGAATTAACGATATTGGCTTTAGCCAGTTCAATAGCGTATATTACGTTACTTAATTCTTCTTTTATTAGTTTCAACTTATATAATAAAATTACATTTATTTCGTATTGAATTATGCTATCCTTTTTTATGGTATTTTGTTGTGTTTGTATATTAAAAGAAGGATTGGGTATGTAAAACAACAACTTATATATAACGATTATTAATTTCTTAAGTACAATTCACAAAATACAAAAATGTCCGACCATGCATGCGGCTTCAACTCGCTCAACCCACTGTCCCCGCATGGCTAGCTGTCATTCCTCCTTTCGCGATACTATCCGCGGTGCCAACATCCCCCCTTCTATAATTATGAATAATCCCGTGTATACAGGTCCTGCCAACCAGGTTGACGTCGAACTCGGGTAGACCTTCGATACGCTGATGTTGCTGGTGATCCGGCTAACCGGCTGATGAGAGTTGATGTTGGTTTCAGGAGGAGACCTTGGAGTACTTTCCACTTTAACTGCAGGCTGCAAAGCTGGTGTAATTATGTTGGACCGACTTTGACTTATGTCCGATGTAAAAGGTGTGAACCTGTCAAATAAGTTAAAATGATCATAAAATGAATTAATATTACCCGTTCTGTTTTCAGCATGGCACAAACGAAGCTGATTAATGTGTTTTCGCCTTAAATATTCTTGTCCATCTATCCTCCGGTTATATTGTTCTTCCATTTGTCGATTACGAAAAACTGGCGAATTTTCGGTTTTCTTTAAAAGATCAATGTTTGTATTCATTTTCCTTCCGATGAAACTTTCGGCTGGTGATTTTGATTGTGGAGCATTTCGATTGGGTGTTGATCGGTATGCTAATAAAAATTCTTGAAGGTGATCGATATCCGTCCCTCCTTCTTTGAATTTAGCAAATGCTCTCTTCAATGTGTTTACAAAGCGTTCCGCTTGCCCTTTTGATTGAGGGTGATATGGAGCGATTCGTGTGTGTTTGATTCCTCTGGACTTGCAGAACTCTTGAAAAGAAGCACTAACAAATTGAGTACCATTGTCCGAGACTATTTCTATAGGCTGTCCAAAATGCGAAAAAAATTCGGAAGGTTTTTGTATTATGGTTGCTAAAGTGATGGTTTCTGTCTGGAAAATTTCTGGATACTTTGAATATGCATCAACAACCACAAAATAGTATTTAGAGTTGATTGGCCCTGCGATGTCAATGTGAAGGCGTTGCATGGGTGAGGTTGCTAGAGGCCATGAACTTGTTTTTACTGAAGACCTTGCTTCCAAAGCACAGCCTTGACATTGTCGCACCCAGTTTGTGATATCGGCATCGATTGTGGGCCAATAAACATGTGAGCGTGCGATTTATTTCATGCTCACTATGCCCTGGTGTCCTTTGTGTAGTTGAGTGAGAACTCGCTTGCGAAAAATGTCTGGAATAATTATGCGTTCGCCGTATAGCAAACAATTATCCAGTATTGAAATTGCATATTTTCGGTTGAAAAATGCTGATAGGTTGGGGTCATCTGGTTTTACCGGCCAACCATTGCGGATGTAATTTGTTATGGTCTGTAAAGATTTATCATTTTTTGTTCCAGCACTTACCATGTGAAATGTGAGAGGCAGTGACTGGATGCTGTCCTGAAGAATTTATTTTACGTCTGCTTCTAGTCTAGCGCTAGCTACTACAAATTCCTCATCCGGTTTGATTTGATTGTTGATTAAGCGGGAAAGAAGGTCGACATAACCAAAATCGTGAGTTGAGATATATTTTATATCGAAGTCGTAAGACATTAAAGTTAATGCCCAACGTTGAAGTCTGTTTGCCGTATGTGTTAATAATGCGGTCCAAGGCCTAACTTCTCGCGACCATTTGTGCTGCACATGTTAATTTTTAGACACAAATGGAAGGGACCTACAATTTAAGGCCGGATCCGAACGACGAATTGAGAAGCTTTCCGTGACAAGGTATTACACTCGGAACGTTTGTCACCCATTCGCGAGAGGTGGGACACCGTGAAAAATACTTTTGGTGTTGCTGGGATTCGAACCTGAACCTCCTGTGCAGCAGCCATGTGCTTTGCCACTGAGCCACGGCGCCCACTGCCGTATGTGTTGGTATTCCCTTTTTAGAACCGAAAATTGACAGCAGCGGTTTATGGTCTGTGTAGAGACTGAATGTTCTTCCATATATACGGTGAAACTTGGTAACTGCAAAGACTAGAGCCAATGCTTCTTTTTCTATTTGGCTGTAATTTTTTCTGATGCCGTGAGCGAGCGAGAAACGTGGTAAATAGCCTTTTCGGTTCCATCCTTCATGACGTGAGAAATACGAGCTCCAATTCCAACGATTGATGCGTCTGCTGCTACTACTATTGGCAGATTTGGATTGTAATGAGTGACTAACAAATCCGATGACAATATTGTTTTGAATTTATCAAAAGTTTGTTGGCATTCTGTTGACCATGACCACTTTGAGTTGCCATAATAATTTACGGCTCCCAAAAAAGAACGAAGCTCACTGACGTTTGTTGGTGCTGGTAGCTTTTTGATGGCTATGAGCTTGTTTGGATCTGGTCGAACTCCTTCTTTGCTGATGATATGCCCCAAGTACTTGCACTCCTTCGCAAAGAATATGCATTTGTCCCAATTGACCGTGAGGCCATACTCTGCAAATCTTCTCAGAACTTCTTGAACTGCAATGATATTTTCTCCTTCCTTTTCTGTCGCCACAATAACATCGTCAGTATAGGCTGATGCTTCTTGTATTCCTGCGAGAATCGTGTCCATTGCTTTTTGAAAAGCACCAGCTGCTTTGATTCCTGGGGCGAGTCTGTTTACTGTGTATAAACCACGGTGAGTGTGAATGGTGAGTAACTTTTTTGTTCCATTTGTAGGTAAGCGTCTGACAAGTCTATGCGAGTAAAACATTTGCAATTCGACATTTTTGCAAAAATTTCCTCTGAAAGTGGTAGCGGATGGTTTTGAGACTCTACACTAGCATTTAATCCTGTCGAATAATCTGCGCAGATGCGAATGCTTCCGTTAGCTCGTTTGACTACGACTATTGGAGCTGCCCAGGCAGAGTAGCTGATGGGTGTGATGATTTCAGCATCCTGTAGTCGATTTAGTTCCTTTTCTAATAAAGGTAAAACTGAAAAAGCTACTGGTCTTTTTGGAACGAAAACCGGTTTTGCATTGGCTTTCATCTGAAAATTTCGAAAAACTTCTGGAAATTGATTCCTGATTGATGTAATGACTGCTTCTCTGTCGGCTGCGCTAATTGTTTTGCAAAAACTTCTGATTGGTTTCTCCCATAGTTTGAATTTCTCCATTAAATCTACTCCGAAAATATTGAGACTGCCGATTTCCAAAACATAGACTGTGATAACATGATGATTGCCTTGGAGAGTAATGTGGGTGTCAAATTTGCCTATGATGGGGAGTTGATTTGAAGAAGCGTCTCTGGCTGTGTGAATCGTTTTTCTTAGCGCTGGGGATCCGATTGATAAACAAACTGGCTTCGAAATGATTGTGATGTCAGAACCCGTGTCGATCTGGAGTCTAACATTGTTGCCATTGATGTTGAGGTCGACATGCTTGCGTCTTTCTGCCCACTGTTGTTGGTTAACAGCAAAAACACGATTTGGGGATCTGCATTGCGATTGATCGGGAAACTACTGACTGCTCAAAACTTGGTTTGGGCCAGTAGCGCAACAATCAAGTTCGTGATGTAGTGCTTGCTCTACCTCCTCGTGGTGGTCCCCGGGCAACTATGTGTATAAATCCTTATACATATAGGCTAAAACTGCAAGTGCGAACGGTCTAGCGTTTCTAGTCTAGGTAACGTGGGCTAGCACCCTGCGGTACCGAAAAATACCCGCTACTGAAACTGACACAACGCCTCAGATAAGTAATGATCGAATAATGACGACTTTTGGCTATTGTACCCGGACTAAGATTGGTTTCTGGAATGTGAGGACGCTCCTTGACTGTGGGAGTGAAGGACCTCAAAATACCAGATTTCTTCAACTGGAACGTGAGTTTCTTCGATATAATTTGCACATACTGGGAGTGAGTGAAGTAAGATGGTTCGACGCGGGAGAGTACCAATCCCCAACGTGTAACACTGCGCTACTCTACTCTGGCAAACCTTCCGTGAATCTGGAGTGGGTCTGCTGCTAACGCCAACAGCACGTAGAGGCCTAATTTCCTGGTACCCGCATAGTGATAGGATCTTATCGGCCAGATTTCGGACTAGAGTACGGCGCGTTACGATCATACAGTGCTACGCCCCAACGAATCCCTCGACTGAGGATGAAAAGGACAACTTCTACAATCAATTAAACGCTGTTTTCAACGCAACGCCGAACGGAGATATCGTCATCATGATGGGTGACTTGAATGCCAAGGTTGGCAACGACAATAAAGGACTCAAGCATGTGATTGGAAAGCACGGCCTCGGCGAACGAAATGACAATGGTGAAAGATTTGTTGATTTCTGCAACACCAACAACCTTCTCATAGGAGGCGCAATGTTTGAGCATAAGACTTGCCACAAGGTCAGCTGGGTGTCAACTGACAGGCAATCATCTTCCAACCAAATCGACCATGTGGCGATCAGCCGACGTTTTAGGAGCTTTCTGTTAGACGTCCGAAACAGACGAGGAGCCGACATGGGTATGCTACGTGATCATCACCTTATGGTAGCTACTGTCCAGTTACGTACTGCATCAGTTCATAGAATCCGCAATATCATCCGAATGCCTAGGTATAACATCGACCGGCTAAAGATCCCCTCAGTACGACAACAATTAAGGGATCATTTATCGCAAGGAGTGGAAGCAATCAGCAGCTCACTGCCGACAACCATCCAGGAACATTGGAAGGCTGTGAAAAAATGCTAACGATATGCACCTAAATCAAACGGAGATGCCGGAAGTAACAATTTCCCGAATTCGCACCTCAACTCCCAGTAAAGACGAGATCGCTACCGCGATTAACGCACTAAAGAACAACAAGTCGGTAGGACTAGATGGTATACCCGCAGAGCTTCTGCGTGCAGCTCCAACGACATCAGCAGAGCTTTTATATCCTCTTGTTGAGAAACCTTGGGAGGTAGAATGTTTCCCCGACGAGTGGAAGAAGGGAATGATTGTCAAGCTCCCTAAAAAAGGTAGTCTTATGGAGTGCGAAAACTGGAGAGGCATTTGCGTTCTCCCTGCAGATGCAAAAGTAATAACCAAAGTAGTACTTGAGCGTATTAAGGAACACCTGGAAGATACACTCGATGCCGAACAAGCCGGTTTCCGCACTGGATCCTCCACCACATAAACACCCTGCGGATCATTATTAAACAGTGCGTTGAATTCCGGTCACCACTGCACCTGCTGTTCATCGATTTTGAGAAGGCGATTGACAGTGTCAACAGACAGCTTATCTGGCTCGGCTTGCGCAGGAGAGGTATACCCGATAAACTAATAGCTATTATTAAAGCAACCTATGATAGCTCTAAATGTCATGTGCTGCATAGAGGAAAGCTGTCAGAGGAATTCGAGATCCTAAGTGGGGTACGACAAGGTTGCATTCTATCGCCTATACTCTTTTTGTTGGTGATTAGCGATGTACTTCGCGCAGCTTTATCTACTGGAAACGGTGGAATTCGTTGGACTCTTACATCTCATCTTAAACACCTGAATTACGCTGACGACGTTTGTTTACACTCACACAGAATTATGGAGCTGCACCAAATGACAACAAATGTGGAGAGGGAGGCAAATGTTGCGGGTTTGAAGATTAATACTGCCAAAACCAAAATCATCAACCTCGGCACTAACTCAGTTACTCATGTTAACATTGCTGGACAGCCGGTAGAGAGAGTAGAGAGTTTCCAATATCTTGGAAGTATTGTCTCGACCGAAGGTGGAACCGAACAGGACATTGTCAACCGAATCGGCAAAGCAAAATCGGTGTTTGGAATGATGTCCATGATATGGCGAAGCAATGCGATCAGCTTAAACACCAAGCTGCGACTGTTCCGCTCAAATGTTGAATCTGTGCTGTTGTATGGATGCAGCAAGGGTATAGGTAAGGGTATAGGTATATAGGTATAGGTAATAGGTGCCTACGGAACATCTTAAGGGTTTTCTGGTCTAATCGTATCTCTAACGAACATCTTTACGAGAGAACGGGTCAGGAACCAATAGGCACAACCATCCAACGACGGAAGTGGCAGTGGATTGGTCATACACTCCGAAAAGGCGACAGTTCCATAGCAAACTACGCAATGCAATGGAACCCGTTATCACAGGATGGTAGAAGAACGGGTGGTCCGAGAAATACATGGCGCAGAACAGTTGAGGAGGAGGCACGGCAATTGGGGAAGAGTTGGAGAGAGCTGAAGCTCATTGCCAGAAACCGCACGCGATGGCGCGTAGGCGTAGTAGAGGCCCTAGGACCCACAAGGGGATACAGAACATAAAGAAGAAGAAGAAGAAAACACGATTGCTTCACTGGGTGTGATCGACCTTGCTGAAACTTTTTCTTATAAGTTTCTGCTGTATTGTTCACTTGCTTTGGTGATCTCCTGAAACAAGGACAATACCCTTCTTTGTGACCCACTTTGCTGCACTCTCTGCAATTATGATTTGAAAAAGAGCATTCTTTTGAAAAGTGCATACCACCACAATTCCAACAAAGAGTTCTGAGTTTTGTGTTGCTATCCTTTTGGTGATTTTTTTCTTCATTTTTGAAGAATATCCGGCGGTTTGGTTGGGTTTTCCTAGACGCCACGAGTTGAACGATGGATGGTCCTGCTTCGATCATGAACGTGTCATTTTTAAGATTTTGACAGCGAAGAATTTCTGCCACCAGACTCGTAGCGCTCGAATAAAGTAGATAACTTGCTTACCGTTTCGGAAAAACTCAAATCTCGGGGCAGTTATGTTAAAATGTAATCCACATACTTGTCGTGTGCTATAGGATGAATTTTACGAAGTAAAAGTCTTACCTTGCTCGAGTCGTCAAATTCTTTTGCGTCTTCAGCAAAGAGATCTTCATAATGCCTGCACCAAACTGGAAACGTTTGTCCATTCTCGGGATCATGATGAAATTCATTGATATTTTTCGCCATTGCGTCCATTTTCAGTTCTGTCGCTGTTCCATTTCGTGCACCCAAAGACATTTGAACAATTTGGTCAAGGAGAGCGCTGTTCTGTGCTATTATTTGTACCAAAATAGGGTCCATGCTTGGAGATTGTGTTTGACTTTGAGCTCCTGTTGGTTGATGCGCTGAAGTGTGAGCTGAAGGTGGTGGGTCGTTGCTTGACATTTTTTTTTGGTTATGTGAAAAAAAATTGTAATCGCAAATTATTTTTTTCTCGTTCCTTCCGTTTTTTTCTCAAGGGAATCCTCGTCGCCACTTTGTTGTGTTTGATTGGGATTGGAATGATTGGGTATGTAAAACAACAACTTATATATTACGATTATTAATTTCTTAAGTACAATTCACAAAATACAAAAATGTCCGACCATGCATGCGGCTTCAACTCGCTCAACCCACTGTCCCCGCATGGCTATCTGTCATTCCTCTTTTCGCGATGCTATCCGCGGTGCCAACATATTTAATATTTCGTTAGTTACGTTAGTGAGTGCATTAATTCTGTCTTAATACTGTTTATTTATTATGATTTGACTGTTTCCATTATCATTTACGTTATTAATTTTGTTTTTTACTATTTCAAAGTCATCATGGTCGGGATTACCTGCAATCCACTTCCAGGCTGACCCAATGAAATTTAATGATCATTTTACGCGATTAACTTTTAAATTTTGAATGTAATTTCTTATTTGCTGGATTTCGAATTGTAGGAGTGGGTAGAAGGGATTGGATTGAGGAACTCGGGTTTGGATAACGGGAACAACTTCTGCAATGAATTTCTCGCATGGTGCTATTTTGATGATGTGCATTAGTTTTGAGCCTTTGATAATTTTAGCCGATCCATCATTTAGGACGATTATTGGGGAGTTGATATAGTAAAGAATATTTAAATCTCCTTTTACTTTAATTCCCTATGTTTGATTTGTGTACTATTTTTCCTGATGCTGTTAATACAGTAGTAGATTTGTTCTCTTTAACTGTTTCCTTTTTATATCTGGCTGATAATTTGGAACCTAATCTTTTGTTAACTTTAACGTAAATTATATCTCCTGCAGAGTAATTTTTAATACAAAGTCTGGTTTTATTGTGGTATGCCAAATCGGTTTCCTGTTTTGATTTCAATTTGTTTGTATTTTCCAAACGTGCGGTTTCAATTTGTGTAGGATATGTACCTATGTTTCTCCAAAACTCCCAAAAACAAAAGTATGTCAACGGGTTTTTGGTTTGTGACTGAATGTATTGAGAAATTATAATTATAAACAGCTGCTTCTAAGAGTTCTGCAAAGGACAGGTAGCGTTTTTCACATTTCAAACATCTCATGATTTCGGCAAGGGTCGAGTGGAAACGTTCCACTTGACTATTTTATGTACTTGTATAAGGAGGTGTTTTAAAAACCTTGATTCCAAGCTCATTTTCAATCATGAAGGTTATAAGGGATGAATTAAAGGATTTTCGTTATCGAAAACTAAAATTATTGGTACTCTATATCCAAAGATAATATCTCTTAATGTTTGCTTTATGTGTTCGACAGCCTTTGACTTTATTATTTTTGTAATTACTAGTAATTAACTAGTTTTCCTTCTGTGGAGAAAATGTCAATATGAACAATCTGACCTGGGTATTTAGTAATTGGGGTGGCCTGAATTTCAATTTTGCTGGGATGACGGTCATATTTACTTTCCTTGCTTATCAAACAAAGTTTAGCTAATCGCTTAGGTTTTTTCGGCTTTCCAGGAAAGTAATATTTCTCTAAGATCTGAACTTTGTTTTCTCTATTATTTCTATGGGCACGATTATGTGTCTGAATAATAAGATTTTCTTGGTCTTGTTCATTTTTCACATCTTCAACCATTATCTGTGTAAAACGTATACGGTAATTATTAAAGTGTGTTGTATAAATGTTCTGAATCATACCCATGATGGGTTTAGCCGTTTTAATACCATTAGTGACTGTTGGATTTCTTAGAATTTCGATTAGTTTTTGTTCATCATAAAAAGGTTCAATAATAGTATATCTATAGATAGTTGGAAAAACAATTTCGAATTTTTCAGAAGTTGGTGCACCTTCCTGAAGAAGAATTTGATTTTTAAAGACATTGATAGGACATTCGACGCTGTAGATCAAACCATCGGCTGAGCTTTCATCGCTATGAATGGTAGGAGTCAAAGAGTTAATTTGGCTGTTCTGAGGTTGTCTAGAAAGCGCGTCAGCCACTACGTTGCTCCTTCCTGGCTTATATTTAAGCTCATAGTTGTAATCTTCTAGCATAGCTTTCCATCTTTTTAGTTTAGTATTATTGTTTTTGTTGCTTAGAGCGTAATTCAGAGGTTGATGGTCGGTATAAATAAGAACTTTTGCCGAACCGTAAAGGTAGTTTCTGAGAGAGTTCAAAGCCCATATAATGGCTAGCATCTCTTTTTCATTGGCAGCATAGTTTTCTTCGGTTTTAGTCAAAGTTCTCGATATGAAGGTAATAGGTTTGTTCTCTTGTGATAGAACAGCACCTAATGCATAATTTGAAGCATCTGTGGTGAGCTGGAAAGGTTTTTTTAAGTCGGGATACATTAAAAATTTTAAAAGCATCTTGTGCTTCATCGTTAAGATGTATTAGCTTTTTGCTAGAAAGTTGGAGGAGCATTTTTCAATCCCATTGAAGATCTGGTGAATTCATATTTGGCGTTAATGATAGAAAATGCGGTCTTCGCCATGTCTGATTTTTTAAGAGGAATCTGATGGAATCCACTTTTGAGATCAACGACTGTAAAATACTTGTTTTCACCTAATTCGTATAAAAGTTTTTCTATATTCTCCAGCGGGTATTTCTCAGGTATAGTGACATCGTTAAGCTTACGATAGTCGACAACTATCCTGTACTTCTTTACTCCAGAAGCATCAGGCTTCTTTGGTACAATCCATACTGGTGCATTGTAAGGAGATCTGGAAGTTCTGATTATAGCATCATTTAAAAGTTTGGCAATTTGGCTCTCAACCTCTTCCTTAAGGGCCATTGGATAGGGATAAAATTTAGCGTATACGGGGGTATCTGTAGTTGTTCTTATTTCTGCCTTAACATTAGTGGCACAAGTTAATTTATTATCGGGATCATCGAATAGATTTGTCATGTATTTTGTTCGGATATTAATAGAATTAACTGATTGGGTAACAAACTGTTTTATTATTACTTTGACGCTATTGTTAATTAACATGTAGTTATCTTTCTTATGAATGACAGCTGAAAGATCTTTTAAACTGTCATTGGCCAGAATGGCATGAAAAGATTTTAATTCCGGCATTAGAAAGAATTTAATTTTGATGTCATTAAGAACAAAAAGATTTTAAAAGGTATGGTGACTAATTTTTAAGTTACCTCCCATGGAATTGGCATAAAAAGGTTTTTCATTTGGTTTGGGATTTTTAATAAGAGTGGGTTTTATGTAATTTTTGTTTGATCCAGTATCGATCAAAATTTTTAGGACTTCTCCGCTCTTTGCCTTACACTCAAAGTACGGAAGAGAGGAGCAGTTTAGTCTAAATAATGAATATCGTTAAATTCAGAAAGTTCTTCTAGGTTATCATTTCCTCATTGCTGTTGAAATGATTAAAAATACTCCTGAAAGCTTTGATGGTATTGGCTATCTTCTGACTGAATCGCTTGCTCGTATTGAGTGGGATTGGGATCCTCAGATGTACACGGAGATTGTTTGGGCTCAATAGTATTCAAGTGGAAATTCCTCTGTATCTTATGGGGATGAACTTGATTCGATGTTGCAGCAAATGGCCTTTTTTGTGCGGGTGGCCAGTTCTTTTGCTGAGGTCTGTTTGTGTAATTTATGTTGTTCGTCCTGATGGTGGATGTCTCTATGGCGTTTGTTGAGGGCTAGGGGTGTGATTCTGCGGCGGATTGAAAGGAATGAAGGGTTGTTGAATTCTGGGGTTGAAATTCATTGGAGGCCTTGGGTTATAGTTTGTTGGGTACTGATTATTTTTTTTTATATAGAGACTTATTGCCAAGGGAGGACTCCCTGAATGACTTGCGTCACGGCAATAAGTTGGGCTAAGCACTTTATTAAAATTCAAAATAAAATAAAAATCGAAGGAATGTGATTTACAATATATCACACTCCTCACGTTTGTAGCCGGTTTCAATTTATTTTCCCAGAATTCTCTCTGATTCATTGAAAAAGCAATACGAAAAACGAACACGAAACTAAAACGACGCGAATCCAAATACTTTTATCAATGAATCATGGTCAGGGAAAACTACAAAAAAACAGCGAAATGAGAAGCTAAGAGATTAGCTTTCTTAATATCAGTGCTATAATGAATACCATTATGAAATAAAGAAGGAATAGACGAAGTATTGTGTGCAAAGTTTCTTTTAACCAATGCAGCAAACGACCAAAAGCTTCGACTGTTTGAATCAGAATCCAAAATTTTCAGCATGCTATCTCGAATCTTAAGGTCATATATTATTTTGGAACTTTTTAATATAGCGTTTGATCTGTTTCTAGCTATTCGAAACTTTACAAGGTTTTCTTCAGAAGTTCAATTAACGTAGTCCAAATGGGCTGCTTTTTTACACGCGACTGCTGACCTGCAATGTCAGTATTTTTCTTTTTAAATGAAGAAGGAATGCAATTTTTCATTCCTAGCAAAATGGTTGACGTGATTAGTTGTGATGCTTCATCAGCATTATTGCTGGAAAAACAGGTTGACCAATCAAATGAGCTATAAAATTGGTTCAGGAGCTCCCAGTTAGCATTTTTATAGTGCCAGAGTGGCCTTTTACTTTGGCTACTACCAAAGCATGGTCAGAAAGATACATCAATTGAATATTTATATGGCATAGTAGTAAGAAATAAATCTAAAAGGTGAGGTGATTGACCAGTAGTATCTCGTTGGCTTATCAACGAGTTGGGTGAAAAGATTAATTTTTGAAAATAGTTCAGCGGTTTCACCAGATCGATCTCTACCATTCCACCATGAATCATTGTGGACATTAAAATCACCCAAGACTACAAATTCTGATGTTGGTGATGATTGGCAAAACTTGTCTATAGTGTCTTATAAGTAATTAAACTCAATGTTAGTGTCATCAGGTGACAAATTAGGACTACGATAAAGGGAACAAATAAACATCGAATGGTTTGAAATTACAATTTCACAAAATTTGAAACAAAAATTTCAAATTCAATATCGTATTGAACATGGGATTACTGTTTGGAATATTAAATTTAGGTACACTAAAACTGAAGTCATCTTGTATAAATAAAATAACCCCACGATGTGGAACCAAACAGTCGACACGAGAATACCCCGGACAATGAAAATCATTTGGGGTACCCATATAAGAGGCCTGCGTTTCACATAAACTTACAACCGCAGGTTTATTCGCGTCAAGATGTGCTACGATCGAGTTGAAATTACTTTTAATGCCGCGAATATTTGTGAAATGAATTTCAAAATAAGAGTTCATTGAAAATATACGTAAAATAAGATAAGAATATAATAAAAAATCAAAAAATATTAAAAATAACAATAATAAGAAGAATTTCTACGAACCAACCACTCAACAGTGAAAACGTTACTGATTCGTTTGTAGTATCAGGCATAACAAACGAAAAAGGCACGCACAGCTACTGAGACAGAAAGTCAATAAAAATTCTACTACTACTCAAATAAAATAAATTATTTAAAAAATTAAAAAACTTGAATAAAAATACTTTTTAACGTAACTGCTTTTTTGTGCCCGAATCTTCGGTAACGTTACGAGATGATGACTTTGTTTCGATGGTATTACTGTCAGCAGTATCCACGCTTGATAAACAATATCCGTGCAAAAGAATCTGTGATGGTGAGAAACTATTAGTTGCGGTTGAACAATCACCGGATAACGCCTGTATCCGCTGTTCGAGTTCAGCAATTTTTGTCGCAAGGATTTTATTTGACTTCTTTTGGTGATTCAGTGTGATGTTCTTGTCGTTTAGATTATCCAACAGCACACGACACAGCGATTATAAATCGGCGATTGTTTCCGTTTTGGTTGGTAAATCTACACCACTTTCGTTCCAATTCATAGGACTATGGAATAGCTGCGGGTAAAATTGCTGATTATATTGCGGATGTGGGTATTGTCCTTAATGATGACGTTTCAGTGGTATAGGAGGTGGTAAATGATGCGTTCTTCTGTTATGCTGATTGTTTGCATTAGCATACTGAGCTCTATAAGTTTGGTTTTCGAGCTTTAGGCAAAGATGTAATGCCTGGGGCAGATCTGCAGGTTCACGGATACCGAGAAACTTGGTTAAGTCGCCTTTTACGCGTGGTATGAATGTATCGAGTGTCTTGTCCCTATAAGTGTGTATTGATAGATTAAGGGCTTCCTCGCCAATGCTCATGCACGAAATCTTATTCAAGATGAGCGAAAGGTGGGAATAGACCAGCTAGTAGAACTCTTGTACGGAAAGGTTACCTTGTACTAATGATATCAACTGGTACTCCAATTTACCTAAGTTACGTTTATCTGCGTAATGCAGCGTGAGGCACCGAGCGATACAATCCCAGTTCAGTGGGTTATTGTATGACTCAAGAATGTGGTCCGCATGTCCCAAAATCTTGTTCCGAATCGTGCAACCGCAAGTTGCGGAATACACGAAAAAATTTAAAATTGATTGTGGTGATGGACAAGAATTATCAACGTAAGGACATAAACAGTAAAACTCAAAATATGTTTGAAATTTAAAAGAATATGTGCGGAATGTTATATAGTTTTAAAAATATGAACATGATAAAAAATATAAAAAAATATGGTTAAAATTCAGCTTAAGCACTTAAAATTTGTATTATCTATTCTCGGTTTAATCACCGTTTACTTTTATTTGTTTTCTTTAAACACTTATATTTCATAAAACTCTTCGAACATTTTTATCGTTTAGAACTTTTCAAATTATATTCTTGTATTCGTTAGATAATAAGTTTCTATTTCTTGTGTGGCACTTTTCAATTAAATTCGTTTAATTTCTATATTTTGCAACCACTCTAATTTTTTGTTTCTCTAATTTTTTTAGCCCTATTATTTCTATTAATTTATCGGTTATGGTTATCTATAACTTATAAAACTAATATCCGGGTAAGGATGTTCATCTTCTTCGGTGATCAGGAACAGTGCGGCTATTGTCTCCTGAAAATTCTTTTTCCTCCAATGGACGAGTGGTTAGCTGCCAGCGGCTATTAGGGGCCCTTAGTTTCACATTCGCTGCGATCACGTTCACGTGGGACCGAGAGGTTTTAAACAACACTTTAAGTGGTTTCTGTTACACGGGCACTTAGTTAAGGACACGGTAACTAATGACACGGGTACTTAATGTAAGGACACTGGTTCTATTAAATAATACTCTCGGTCCCTGCTCGGGCGCCAATTAAGTAAAAATATTTTTTACTGAGTTAAAAAAACAACTTTATTATAAGACGTTCACTTAATAACTAATCTCTAACAATTATTTCAATAATAAGCTAACCTACTCTTAGCCTATTGCATCAGCCCAGGTGACGACCTACAGGTGCAATGTTGCAAATTCGTTGCTCGTGTTGTGTCCAGACGCTGAGTCGGAAGAACCGATGCTCGTGTGCTTTTGCTGATACGTATCAGGTTTCGTTAACTTGTCAAGCTTTGGTCTTACTATGTTACATGTCCTGGTATTTGTACACCTTTAGTTTGCGAATGCTTCCGTGTATTTCTAATTTAAGCGTCGTAAAATGTTTCCTCTCACTTGCCGTTTTTGGTATCATCTTGAGAGTTGTAGCTTGTTGTTGTAGATATGGTATGCGTATGGTACACGCTCCAGTAGTCTGGCAAAATGCAGACAAACAGAAGATCCTACATTTATTTATTACAGAACTCCAAATCATATCCAATCTTTTGATTGCTATTTGGTCTTAAGGGTAATGTGATGAACTCATGTCACACCTGTGATCACAAACCTGATCAAAAGTTCCTCTGGATCTAAACAATTTCAAGAACTCGCGAGCAGCGTAAGTCGATTGTTTTTACCACGTTTTACTTAATTTGTTTCTTGTCATGTCAAATCTTGCGATCGCAACTTTGCACACATGGCTATCTCCGATGACAACAAAATTTTGAACTGATCGGGCTCCAGGGTCAAGCGGCTCCTATATATATTTTTTTTTAAATCCGACTCAATTATTGGCGGTCAGCCATCAGCAGAGTATGGCGAATAACACAGAATGCTTCAGAAATGCATGTGGCCGCAACTATCTCTGACTGGTGGAAGTGCGATCAAACCTACACGTGGTGGCCGCTGGTAATTTTCCTCCAGTACAGGAAAAGCGAAATGATCGGACAAGTCCCTTCAAAGTAAGGTTGGAGCGAGGCCAATAACCTCGCCCGTAAAAAACCATTACGGAACCCAAAATCAGCCTCGGATACACTGATGAACGAAGACGACCACGGCAACGAGAACGACTAAACGATTTAAGAATTTTCTCACGGAACGTACGCACGCACTTTATAGAGCTCGAGGTGCACAACAGCCAGCCGATACCCTGTCCAAATATAATGACATAACAGCAATTCAGGAGATGCGATGGACGGGGAATAGTGTCTTACAAAAATCAGAATACGACATATATTACAGCTGTCATGGAAGACATCATGTGCTCGGGATGGGGTTTCTAGTCAGCAAAAGAATGAAACCCACCGTATCGTCTTTAAAGCAGTAAATGAACGGCTATGTACCCTTCACGTGCGGGGCAGATATAAAAACATAAGCCCCATAAACGTAGGTAGGTTCATGCACCTACAGAGGATTCCCTAGATTATGAAAAAGAAGAATTTTCTGAATCAGTCGAACGGGAACTCCATGCCTGTCCTCAGTATGACGTAGAAATCATTATAGGGGATATGAATGCGAAAATAAGTAGGGAGCCAGTATTAAGGCAGTACATTGGCATCCATAGCTTACACGAGAACACTAATGACAATGGACAACGAGTCATAGAGATGGCAGCAAGCAATAATTTGGTCCTTGCGAGTACAAGGTAAAAATATCCGCAAAGCCACCTGGGTATCTCCCGATGGAGCCACCGCCGCCACAACCCAAATCTGATGACGGTACGAACGTACCGAGCTGCCAACGTCGACTCGGATCACTATCTTGTTGGTATGGTGCTCCGAGCGCGGATTGTATCATCAAGACAGCATTCGCGAACGAAGAGACCAGAAACAACTACGGTCAAGCGATAGGACTCGCCCTAAATGCAGGAAGAGTAAGTCCTGGGGCTGAGATGCCGGGCGTAGAAGAAAAATGGACACGCCTTAAGAATACTGTCATTAGTACTGCTGACTCCATCTTAGGCAGTAGTCGTAGAAATCGGGACGACTGAAAGCTAGAGACTGAACGTAAGAATGTTGGGTACCGAGCAATGCAACAATCTCGTAGAACGTGGGCACGCGAAGCTGAATATAAAGAGCTCGGAAGATATGAAACAGTTCACCGGCAAAAGAAAGCAGCCTGTGAGGAGAATCTCGTCCGTGAACTAGAACAGTATAGAGAGCGAGGACCGTTCTACCAAAGAATTCTACCAATATATACCGCGTTGCACATACTGCAAAGACAAAGAGGGTAATCTTATCGCTGATCTCAAAGGCATCTTAGAGCGATGGGAAGAGCACTTTCATGAGTTGCTTAATGGCCAGCTAACTGAGGAATTGGAGGCTACACCAATGACCGAAGACCACACTATGCTGCTGTCATCAAGCATAGACGAAGTTAGCAGAGCAATAAATCGGCTCAAAAATTATCAGGCCCCGGGATCTGATGGCATCCCAGCGGAGCTAATTAAATCAGGAGGCCAAGCAATACACCAATCAATACATGAACTAATAGTGCAAGTATAGGAGGAAGAAGCGATGCCAGAAGACTGGCGAAGAGGCATCCTGTGCGCCATACATAAGAAAGGAGGTATCACAACCTGCAGCCATTATCGTGGTATAACGTTGTTGAGTACCGCGTATAAGATTTTCTCTGCTGACTCTATAATTCAAGACAGGATAGCCCCATACGCTAAGTCATCATTGGTCCATACCAGTGTGGCTTCATCCCAGGCAAATCAATAACTGATCAGATTTACACCCTAAGGCTGGTGATGGAAAACTTGTCTAGACTTCTTGGGTGCTTAACAAAAAGCATTCTGACCTCTTAGCCGCGTTAGAGAGAAAAACTTACGGAGAATTGTTGGGCCCGTATGTAAGAATGACGATTCCGGAGACTTTATAATGATGGGGTCTACGAGCGTTACTGCGATGTCGACATCATGAAGAAAATTAAGCTCGGTAGGCTCCGTTGGGCAGGACACCTCGCTCGCATGAGCGAAGAGGATCCTGCTCGGAAAGTCCTTTGCGGTAGGATTTATGAAACAACACAGCTGGAAGGATGGCCTAGACCAGAACGCCCAGAGTTTAGGGATGCCAAACCGGATGATATCGGCTCAAAATCGGGACCGGTGGAGAGTCTTTTGGCGGGAGGCCAGACCGATCCCCGGTTGTAGAGCCAAATATGATGTTGATGATTCATTTAAACTTTGCAAACATGTGTATCTCCGATTAGAATTAACAGAATCCTTTTTTTATAATTTACACATGCTCAAGGGGTTGTTTGCAACCTTATAATGCCTGAACGACTGTAGAGCAAAAAAAAGCGGAAACACAGAGTCGGGCAGGGCAATTCATTTCACATAATTATTGTGCGGCTAAGGAAGGAATCTCTGAACTCGTTAGTACGTCTGAAGATAGGTCTAATGGTGGACCCGTGAGCTCGAGTTGAGGCACGGGTATTTCGGTTGGGATGAAGGATGGGCGGTATGCATCTGGATATTTCTTTTGAACACCGCTTATGGAAAAAGCGATAAAACAGTGACAAGCAGGAAACATTCCTACGATGTTCAAGTGATTCGATTGTTTCGTGTTCGTCACCAATAAGTTTTATCGCGCGGTTCTGAATTCTGTCTAGTAGATGTAATGTCGGGTTGGGGGCACCTGCCCAGACAGTACAGTTGTATTCAAGTTTTTGACCAATATATGACTTGTAAATAGTAGCCAGGTCTGAAGGGTTCACCCCTTCAACTTGCACGTATTAGCGATGGCGTATATGTGGTCATTACAACGAAGCTTGTTGTTAATTTTCAGTCAATTTGACGCAGGATCTATTCATGGATCAAGGTTGGGGTTTTAAATTACACTTAGAGGACAGAAGACAGTATTGGATTTTGGAAGCGTTAAATTCTACTCTATTGTGTAGTCTCCACCTTGTTATGCTGTCCAGGTCAGAATTTAACGTACTTAACATACGTTGTTGTTCAAGTTCCACTTTTGATAAAGAGGAGCGCGGAGAGAGCGCGAACTCGTATGAAAAGCTAAGAGTGCTGTCGTCAGCGAAAGAATGAATTATTGGATTAGAAGTAGCGGATAGAAGATCATTAATAAAAAAATGAGAAACAGTGACAAGACAGATCCGTAGGGAACACCGGCGTTTATGCGGGAATACTGGATTTGAAACGGTCCAATACGACCTGAATTGAACTGTCAGATAAGTAGTTACTAATCCAAACAAGCAGGGTCTTATCAATTCCATTTTCAGTGAGATGTGCCATCAGATCACCTCTAGAACGTTGCCTTCGAAAACCGTACTGCCGGTCGCTAAGGATTTCCTTAGATTCAAGGTATTGCATAAGATTACGATTGATCAGCGTTTCCATTTCCATTTCCATTGAGAAAGTATGGATGTTAGCGTAATGGGTCGAAGCGAAAAAAGACTGCGTGGTTGACAACGAGAAATTAGCTGATATTACGCAAGGATGAGAGGTAAGAAACAAATCAAGGGTATTAGAGTTATGACTTACAATGTCTGGAGGTGGGCTCATTCACAATTGACTGAGATTGGTAAAATCAGCAAATAACTCCTTGTGGTATTGTTAAGCCTGAATGGCGAAGCCAACTAGAATTGTGTACATTGAAATCGCCCGCAATAACGATTTCAGAAAGTGGATAAAGTGGCAAAATTCTAGTAATAGAGTCAGACAGCTCATCTTACTCATAACAAGTTGAGACACTGTCAAAATTAGGGCTTCTGTATATGACTTATTGTGATAAAGTGAATAAGTGTAAAAATTATTGCAAAATTTTACATACATGAAGACTAAAAACAGTTAAATAATAATATAGACAAACTTTTAAAATTCCACGTTTTTCTGTCGACTAAAAGAAGAAAATAATTTTTTTTCTTTGGGCATATAAACTTTATTATCCGCAATTAGAACTAATTGTAATATTTTATAACGCATTTTAGTTATATCATCATGAATCTGGTTTGTTTATATTTTTTATTTAGAGAGCTACCTTATAACATCTCGTTGTTCGATTTTCTACCCAATTTTTTAAATATTTCTCATTCAGTTTTAAAATCTACATCTACTTAAAAATTAAGGTTTAAACGTTATGAAAATTAAATGTGAATATAAACCGTTACTTAGATTCGCGTTAATGAGTCTTGTGTCGCAGCCTTTCACCATAATATTACTACTACCAACAATATTTTAATTTCACCTTCAACACAATGTTGCATTTTCTTTATTAAAGGGGCATTTTGTAGCGCAAAACAATTAAGATTCTCCCTCTAAATATCAACATAACTATGCCACATTAAAAAAGAACAGATGAACATATAAACTTCCTAATTACCTTTCAATTATGTAAATACGGGTTTGCGATTACTACTACTGTTAGCATGTATGCGTAGAATAAGAAGTAGTAAGTATATGAAATAAAAGTGTTCATTTGTTTTCATGTTGTATATTTTGTAACAAACGTAATTCAAGTCAATTATTATCCAATAAATCAATTTTATAAAAATGCTGAGTTACTCTCACAAAAATTGGCGGACACGACGTTACAGGAGTGCACTAAATTTCGAATTAACGGCGCTATTTCTTAACAAGGCAGTATTAAGACTTGAAATTTAGCTATATTGTTAAGCTGATGTTTTTCATTTCACATGAAAAGTTTAATACCACAAATGCGCCCTTAAGTTTTATGAAAAGTGTGCGTAAATTATAAAAAAAGACCGGATTATCAGATTATACAACACAACAAACAGGATTTTATTTTAGAGTGCGGCGGATTTGTTTTTTCTGGGTCGCCCTGGTCAACAAACTTTTTTGTCGAAATATACCCTGTATATATGTGAATTTTGAAAATGTAGTGAAACAGGACACAGCGCATCGATCGGTGTTGTGTGAAGATGAGTGTTTTCGTCTTCGCCATCACCCTTTGAAAGAGGTGTTCCTCAAAAGCTAAGGTCCGATTTTGGTTGCAAAATGAGGCGTGAGGCATGAGTCTTAAGAGGTGTATAGTGTACAATTTAATTATTGTGTGGTGTTTTTTTTTTCTTTATTTCTGTTAGTGTACTTTAAATGACAGAATCGGTTGCCTCATTCAGGAGGCTACTCACATATGCTATTGCGAAGTGGAATTAGTGTTGAAAAAGATAAGAAGCAAAATAAAATGACGTGCATGTGTCACTAACCACATAATTTACTACTACTATTAACTAATGTAATTTTTGCCTTATGCCTCAATTTGCGAACAAAATCGGCCCTCAGAGCCTCAGGGGTATACTTCTTGTTTTGAAGTGAACCAAAACTTGTTCAGCTGTAATTATTGTTGGGACACTCTCTTGTGGGGGCAAACATTATCATTATGTTCCACCTTTTATTAATGGTACCCCTATTGTGAGATTCTGATTCCCTTAAGTTGTTAGGTTTAAAAGTTTTAAGTGATCTTTCCTGGAAAGAACATATTTATGAAATTTCAAAAAGAGCTAGCCAATGTTTGGGCTTCATAAGACGTTGTAACTTCTACTTCACTCCCTCTGAATAATTAAGATTATATAAATCTTATGTTAGACCAATTTTAGAATTTAATTCATATGTGTGGGGTGGGGCTCCGAGATCGCATTAGGTTCATCTTGATGGAATTCAGAATAGAGTTATCCGTTTGATAAACGATGTAACCATTACTTCGTCTCTTGATACTTTGGAGCACAGACGAAATGTAGGAGCTTTATCTGTTTTCTACAAATTTTACTACGGTAAATGTTCTTTACAAACCCGTTCTCTAGTTCCAGGTCCTTTTCTCAGTAAAGTAAACACTCGTTTAAGGTCCAATCAACATAGATTTGCCTTAAAACTTTTTTCATGTAGAACCCAACACTTTAAATCCCCCTTTTTCCGAATTTTCTTCGATGTGGAATCAATTGGTCGAGCCCGTGTTTCCCGAATCTTACAATCTGCAGGCCTTCAAATTAGCCGTTAACAACTTCTTGAAGGATGATGGACAAAGTATTCATAAGTTGTTTATTAAATTAAAAAAAACAAAAAAATGTTTATCAGTATTTTTTATATTATTTTTATAATTTGTAATATTTTCTTGGTCAAGGTTTTTTGTAGTTTTCCCTGACCATGATTCATTGATAAAAGTATTTGGACTCTCGTCGTTTTAAATTCGTGTTCGTTTTTCGTATTGCTTTTTCAATAAATCAGAGAGAATTCTGAGAAAATAAATTAAAACCGGCTACAAACGTGAGGAATGTGATATATTGTAAATCACATTCCTTCGATTTTTATTTTATTTTGAATTTAATAAAGGGCTTAGCCCAACTTATTGCCGTGACGCAAGTCATTCAGGGAGTCCTCCCTTGGCAATAAGTCTCTATTTAAAAAAAAAAAAAAATAGTGTATTCGATGTGAAGAGACCTGCCGGTGAAAATTTCAATTAAGTTTTATTGGATTATAACAAGATTCCTTTATGAGAAACTTATAAACAACGGAACTGACTGACCACTGTGTACACTGTGCACCACCCCACCACCATTTTGTAATTATATTAATTTTTGAATAATTACGGAGTTTCCACAGCATTGTGTAAATGTTTAGTCTGGTGCTTAATTTTAATGTTCATTTCAAAGAAATATTTTATTTAAGTAAATTATTTTACAGTCGGAAAATTGTTGGTGCTAACAGGAAGATGGGAACCGGCCATTATTTTTGGGCGATATTCTACTTTGCCAGCTTATGTAGTGCTTCACTGTGAGTACATGTTAAAAAAATCAAAAAATTAATTTTTTTTGAAACACTAAAAAATTATTGATTATATTATACAGGGTGTCCCAGAATTCGTGGTACAAACGAAGCAGGGTGATAGCGGAGGTCATTTCCAACCAAAACGGACAAGTAAATTTTTTTTGAATTGTTGATGGTTCTGACAACGCAGCTTATAAAATGTGTGTGTGGGTGTGTATTCGATTTCAATGCATACACTAAAAGTGGAATAACTTTTGAACCATCAACAATTCAAAAAATCTTTACTTGTCCGTTGGCTGTTTTGGTTGGAAATTACCTCCGCTATCACCCTGCTTTGTTTGTGCCACAAATTCTGGGACACCATGTAAACAAATGTATTTTTTTTTGGCTCTAACTTATTTGTCTAATAGAAATAATGTTAATAGAGCATTGGTACTTACCCACAAAAATAAAATATTTATTAAAGTGTAAACAATCTCCCT